>JAVANC010000012.1:35982099-36063061 GCA_033319125.1 Parnassius glacialis | reverse complement strand
CGATGTAAATAATGCTCTATCGAAATTGGTACATTGGTTTAACGCCAACAATATGCTCTTAAACGGCAATAAGACAAAGTGTATTAAATTTACAATACCTAATGTAAAAATCGAATCGAATATATAGTCTATAAAGTAAATAGAATATAAAGTCGAAAATTCGAATACCAATGTGCTGTTAAATGGGGAGGAGTTGAGTCTTGTGGATACCACTGTTTTTCTTGGTATTACTATTGACGCGAAACTTCAATGGGGCCCCCATATATCTAAATTAGCAAGCAGACTTAGTTCTGCAGCATATGCTGTAAGAAAGATTAAAAGTCTCACAGATGTTGAGACAGCTAGATTAGTGTATTTTAGTTACTTTCATAGCGTATTGTCTTATGGAATTTTGCTATGGGGTAATGCGACTAATATTGAAGCTATATTTGTTTTGCAAAAGAGAGCCGTACGGGCGATTTATAACCTAAATTGTAAAGAGTCCCTCAGAGAAAAATTTAAAGAAATAAATATATTAACTTTTGCATCGCAATATATTTATGAGAATGTAATGTATGTGCATAAAAACATAAATAGCTTTAATAAGAATAAGGATGTGCATACTTTAAATACTAGGAACAAACATAAGCTTGTAATGCCAGTTACTAGACTCCACAGAATCAGTAATTCATTTATGGGGCAATGTATACGCTTTTACAACAAAATCCCAGAACATATTCAAAGTTTGTCAATAAACAAGTTTAAAAGTTTTATTAAAGAAAAACTGTACAAGAAGGGTTATTATAATATCAAGGAATACATGATTGAAAATAACCCCTGGGAATAGGGTGATCGCCACCATGCTGGTTCTATGAAAATATCATTTAAAAATTGTATAAACAAAATTATTGTTAAGTGAAATTATGTTTAAAAAAAAAGTCCGCTGGGTTTCTTGCTGGTTCTTCCCAGGACTGAGGTATTTTCCGAACCAGTGGTAAATAAAAAATTACTTTCAATAAGTATTATGTAATAATCAATATTGAATAAAAAATTATTCTATTCTATTCTATTCTATATATTTCGAAGATATGTGAAGTCCGCCAACACGCATTCCAGTAGCGCGCCGAATAGTTCCTTGCCCAAAAACCTCCTCAGAAGTGAGAGGAGGCCTGTGCCCAGCAGTGGGACGTATATAGGCTGTTACTTTATTTTACTTTGTTAAACAATAGAAATATTTATATATGACTCATGGACAGTAAAATGGTTAAGAAAAAAATATTCTATGACTCGTTATTAATAAAGAGGTTCTTCTGGTCTCATCACTCACCATACGATACACACAACAGTATAATGCTGCTACTTTACCCTTGTATTCAATTGGCTGATAAGTACATACGAAGTGCACATGTAAAATCGTTTTCTGCTGACTTCCAAAAATGAGACGGTACTCAATTCGACTGTATGTTTTTTTTATGTGGGTCACCTCATAGCTTTTTACTGGTTGAACAGATTTTGATGATTCTTTTTATATTTGAAAGCTGATAGTTTTCTTGTGTTCGTGTGGTTGATCAAGCCCAGACCAATAGTTTTCAGTTATTTTTAATAACTTATATTGAAGTCGGCTGTACGATAATTTTTAATTTTAAATTGTTGTTACAAAATATTTGATCTGCAACTTAATTTATAAAGTCATTAAATAGTATTGTAGTGGTATGTAAATTGTTGAACTGATATTTTGTTTTAAGAAGAGTTTATAATGTAATTTATGTACTGAAAAATGTATTAAAAGAAATGTTTGTACTAAAATGCGCAAGTGTCGGTTGGAACGAAGTTCCTTGCGAAGTATATTATTATTCATAAACGTAGGTATTATACTATTGATCAACAAATACAAATAAATGAATTCTAGCGTCTATTAAAATGAAGCGTCATTTGAAATAAAATAATATTTCTTTCATGGCAAGATAAGAACAAGTGCGAGGGAGATGGATATTATTCCATCTCACGTCCTTATTTTGCCGCCAAGGCCGTCTACACTCTGACCCAAGGGGTTGTGACGAAAAAATCTTACACTTTTTGTCGCCTAGCTCCCATTCGCCAAACCCGTGCCGTCCGATAAAGAACTTCATTCCAAAAACTGGTAAAAGAAAACGAAACTCTTTTTAACCATAGAAGCATATAAACCATAAATTTATGGTATTTGAAATAAGACATTTTTTGTTGATCTAAATTGAATATCTGGCAGTGAATTTCATTTTGACAACGCTCGTTTGCTTCCGTTTGATACCGTATCGGTCCGACCATAACTTTTGTGCAGATCGAAATATTTTGAACTGCGAATTGAAAACTGGGTACGAATAAAAGTTGGCCAGTATTGTCTGTGATTTACGTCCAACTTGCGTCCCAGTAGAATTGTCGGCACTGAATTCAAAATAAATATATTTTGTTCAAAGTTAGAACATATTTATGACGGTTACAGTCACCTGCGCATAATATGTATTCGTTTATGAAGTGATATTGTATGGTACCTACATTAATGTTACTTAAAAGAGATTAATTAAAATCGTTTTTGAACAAATTTTATTCTTTAAAATTACCTTAGAAATAATTTAGATGTTTTAATTTTAGAAAGTAGTAACGTGTCGGTCATATAGCCCGAGGAATTGACAACCAATAGGGAAGGAAGTTTTTCGAGTGGCAACTTCGTGCCAATAAGCGAATTCTCAGTAGGATTCTTCCACTAGATAACTTGACGACCTGGTAAAAGATACATGAGGTCCCGGTGCCTCAGGACCGTGCTTTGTGGTATTTTGGGAGACTTATATTTAGCAGTGGACTTGTGATGACTAATGCTAATGATGAAGAAGAACTAAATTAATCTGAAACAAAGAAAGGAGGAGAAAGTTATGAAATCAATGTGCCGCTAACAACTTACATACTCGAACAGACGTTGCAACTAAAGGTATATGTATCAACACACTCAGTAGTGCGATTGTGTAACTGGGTTGTTTTTCATTATTATAACGGAAAAAAGGGTGTCAAATCATCACACAATCAACTGTTTAGTTGATACTGTAGCACATATCATATTTTATTACTTACGAATAAAAGTGCAAATTAATGCAACCTCTCCCTAGGATAATCCTCCGAAGTTCGAAGAGAATCCGAGTTCCTCGTTACCAGTAAAAAGGGTCTTCAGTTCTCTCTTTTATTAAGTATGGACGGCAATCGTGTAAGCGGTTCACTTGCTGGTGAGTGTTAACACCAGGGAAAAACAGGTGCGATGCCAGCCTTTTCAAATTATTTATAACCACCTCATGAAACATCACATCCGTGTTCTTCGACGGTATTCTCCATACTGCAAGTTTTGTAAACTAAAATAGTTATATTTACTTGTCACCGTTTTGAATTAACATCCAACGATAATTAATGGGAATATTAGTTATGTTAGAAGCATTTCTAGTGTTTATTTTAATAAAAACTTTGGACTAACAAGATTTTATTCTATTTTCTTAAAATTAAAAATAGTGACTTAATTTTCATTCATTCGCAAATTAAAATCATTCTGAATCGCACAGAACTAACACTGTACAAGGATTGCCATTACTTTAGGTTATATTTATTGGGTTTTTCTGTTATTCGTGCTCCAGCTTTAATATAAATTTCGCTGTCACTAATTTTAGTTACGAGGTTATTAAATTGGATTAGGTAATGTGTAGCTATTACATAAGAATAAATCTAAGCATAAACTAATTTACTTGGAGAAATATAAACATCTGCGCATACTAATACTGTTATTACTGCACCTGTGTGCATCGGTTTTGTTTCGAGAACACACCGAGATCAACGTTGGGTCAAACATGGACTATTATGATAATGAAGATCATGATGATGATAAAATAGTTATCATAGTCATCATCATAATAGCCCATTACTAGTCCACTGTTGAATACAGGCCTTCCCCAAAGAATGCCAGTAAAACATGGCACTGAGCCCACAACATCGATTGACTATCTTAAATAAATTTTGTAAGTAGTTTGTACAAGCTGTTTTATTATTGTATAATTTTACTTCGAAAGAAAATATCCGCTGGGTGTTATACTGGTTTTTCCCAAAACAGAGGTTTATTTTTCGAACCAGTGGTAATAGCTGAAAAATGACTTTCAATTAGAAATACTTGTAATCTATATTTAACAAAAAAATATTCTATTCTATGCTTTTCTTATCTTCCTACATTTCTTACCAGGTCGTCTCTCAATATAGTGGAGGAAGGAATTCCTTCTCTCCGGTACCAGACTAAGAATGCAATGCAATCGAGGAACTTTCTTCCCTATCGGTTGTTAGTCTTACAAATACGTGATCGGCCCATTGCTACATCGATTTATTGATTCGTTTACTGATATTTATTACTCCAAATGTAGAAAACTAAAAGTAAATTGAGCTAACAAAAAAATAAGTCGATTTCTGCAATAAATTTTGTCTAGTGAAAGGAAACGACTGCCAACAAAAGTAAAACTTTTGCGATGTTACAGCTGTTTGAGACAGCTTGTTAGCTTTTCAATTTTGCTTTAAACTTACGGTGTAAGGTGTTTCGTGAGATATTTATGCTCCTACGAAAACCCGGACACATTCCAGAATCACCCTGTCGAGTAAAAACGTTACACTTGGGTAAGTTGTGGACTTAATCCACCCAGGAAAGGTTGCGGGTAAAATTGTTGTTAAACACAGCTTAAATTATTGTTTCTTGGTTACCAAGTTTCATATTTATTGCGGAGTTTCGAATAAGTTCGCTTAGAGCACTCCGGTGTTAAGCAGTTTTAGATTAGATAATAAAACAAATAAGGCGTCCGGTATGTGTTCGAGTTGTTTGCGATTTAGGTCTTAACTATAATCTTTCCGCAATTCTATGCGCATTTGTATAATAATTTACCCATTCCTATAAAAAAAATATGTGACATAATAGTAATGCGAAACGCTGATAGAATATTAACAACTATTCAACATCTATATATTTTTAAATGTATCTGTATTGATTTATAATTATATTATTCATCATTAGTACTTAAATATTCCACTGCTGGTCCCCTTTATAGCAAACACCATTGACGTTACAAAAAGGGTGTCCTGTTCATTACACTCCGCATACGACACCAGCATTATTCTGCTGTTTTATGCTGTATATTATGAGAGCATGGACCAAGCCCAGTCGTGCTGACCCATTCGAGATAAAGCTATTACAGCTACAGCGTGGCTCCACCACGTATAATTGACACCTTGCCTCTTGATTGGTTTCCTCTCTCGCCTCTTACGACACCCACGATAGGATATGGAGTAGTGGATACTTTCTTGTTTTCATGATTTTTTTGTTTAATATTTAATAAAACAAAAAAAGTTAGTTTCAGTGGTTTCATATAAATTTGAAAGAAATAAAGGGATGCAGCTTTTAATGTGACTAATTAGATGACATGCGAGTTATATTCCTTAGTTCATTAAAAAGAGTCAAAAAATTAGACTTTAACAGAGTAAATCCGATTTCGGCGGTAAGCAAACTTTGGCTTGAACATAGTTTCAGAAGCTACTATGTGATTTTTATTATTCTTTTTAGTAATCTGAATTCGGCTTAGTTTTATATTAAAAGTTTTTTTTTTAATTAAACGAGAAACTCGGGTGATAAACGAGCACCTAAAAGCTGCCATGTATAATGTGACCTTCACCGGCAGAACCCACCCATTAGTGCTGTAGCCATAATAAATTACAACATGGGCCTATTATGTAAAAATATTTCTATCTCTTGTTTATTTTCATGTTTCTTGATTTCAAAATATTTTCAAGTATGAAGATTTATTAACCTGAACATTTTCTGATTTGTCATTAAATAGCCTTCTTCTAGTATCCCCAGAGTGTAATTAAGGTTAGCACAGAAAACCAACGTAAAATTTGTTTAAATGAGTAAGATGTTTATTAATTTCCTAATGTTTGTAATTTAAAGTTTTCAAAAGGAACTTGCAAACTGAATATTACTGATATAATATAAATAAAAATATAAAAAAATTGAGCTCTTCAAAATACAAAAACTTTATTAATCATAGTTTGTATTTATGGGTTATTTTAATATCAAGGAAGTTATGGATGATAGATAAAGACCCCTGGGAATGAGATGATTGCTACTATGCCATTTCTTATCTGTTTAGTGTTGTTAATTGTGTAACATATATGATTGTAAACTATTTTTTTTTAAATAAGTATCGCTGGGTTTCTTGCTATTTCTTCCCAGCGCAGACACAGAGATTTTCTGAACCAATAATAAATTAAACATAAGAGTAACTTTTAATAAGTATTATTTTTAATCTATATTAAATAAAAATGTTATTGTTCCTGTTTATGCTTCGTAATAAACAAATAATTTTAGCTTTAATGCTTTTAAACTCCTTTCTGAAACCTATTAAAATAATACAACTAAAAATAATATACGTTTTTTATTATACCTCGTTTTTAATTCTAACTTTGCGATAAATTCTATTCCAAAATATGAGGATGCCAACATTATGTATTAAAACACATGTCGACAGTACCCTAGCTTTCTGCTCCACGGAAATAAATATTTTGCGCGCGACAGATTAATTTTGGCGGTGTTGCTTGAATATTACGCAGGCTGCTTTGAAGTTACATTCAGTTTTCACGTGACTCGAATAACTCTTTGCAGGTCACAACTTTTGTACGCATACATAAATCTTAGAAGAGAACTTTGTTAGTTAAGATTATATTAAAACCAAATATGTACAATTTGCATGATATCGTCTTCCATGGGAGAAGTATGAGGCAATTATGGGAAATATCAGAAAATATTATAGCTTCCCATAGATGGCAGTAGTTGATGGGATGAGTTGCGTTTAGTCATCAGATCATACAATCTACTTAATTTATTATTAGTTTCAACACATTACAGATTTCATTTTCAAAAAATGTTAACTGTTGATTGCAAGGAAATGGCATAAATTATTCAAAACTCAAGTTCTGATCAATATGGGCACAATAAAAACATTAGTTACTATATATATTGAATATTATTTACCTTAAGAGTTTTGAATTTATTTCATGAAATTGAAAAACTTACTTCTAAATCACTCTCTTTATACAATCACAAATCATATTTAAGAAACAAAATTAAGACTGCACTGATAGATTAATAATATTAAAACGCAGTAGAAATGGAATGGAAATAGAACAATATACAACTTCGATTTATATTCGAAATATTATAACTAGAGATGGGTAACTCAGGAGAGATAGATACAAAAGATATGAATCAATCCGTTTCCATCAATCACTCTTTATATCCATACGCATCCGAATGTATCACTGCATCAGTGTATCTTTACAAATCATTCACTCAAGGCATCTTTTATCTAATATCTGTGTCGCACATTGCGCACGGTGCTTTCTATTATACCTCGGCCGGCATAACCGGCCATTCCAGGAAGATTTCGAAAAGTCCATAGTACAGACGTTTCTTTCACACCTCACTATTTAGAATGTTCTGCCGCGCTTTCGCAAGACGAAGAGAGTGAGTTGTTTGACCATTCTAAACGTCAGCACAAAATGGTAAATTGATAACTCTATGACTGGTGCATAGTGCTTAAAGTATCTCTACTAGTATTCATAATTTGCAACTCTGACATTTGAATAAGTATAAGTATGTGTAAAAAAACGATATAAATATATGTAAATGATACTGAAAATAATAATCAAAAAATCACTGTACATAGCCACTGATTTCTAAATACGCCAACCTAAGAATCTAAATTTTACTTAATAAATTTAACTACGTACAGGTGAGCCGTGAGCCGTGGTAGGTCAGATGGTTAGCGCTCGCTGTAAGCTTCACAGTACTCGAGAAACCCGGGTTCGGTCCCCGCTGGCACCAGTGAAATTGTTAATTGCAATTTTAAGTGCTGATTTACCATATGCCCGGTGGTGAAGAAAAACATTGTGAGGAAACCTGCATGTCTGAGAAATAAGAAAACTTTAATTTTTTAATCATAACAAATAGATACCTAGAAAGAAACAGCAGCCAAATATATCAGAAAGACACACAATGTTACGACCAAGCAAAATGCAAACAGCTCTATAGGTACTTATCTATCACTCTTACTGATAGGATTGTGTTGAGCGAAGCGAGCCACAATGAGTGAGCAGCGCAATGTTATGCGATGGGTGTCGTGGGCGCGAGCTTGAGCTACTGATACATAAAGATATAAAATAGTGATACATATCCCAGTGATCAAAAGATACATATCAATATTTTCACACATTTCACATTGCCCATGTCTAATTATAACAAAGTAAAAGTATTTAATTATATTAATCAAGGTGGGTAGTGGTAACTACACCTCGATATCAAAAATAATTTCTCCGTATAGGAGCCCTACCAAGCGTGACAACTATAGGCAACGTTGAAATATTTTCAACAGTATCTTATGTATTTCAAAGCTATCACTTAATAGCGCGATTTAAAATAGCACAGCGGCATCTATTGACACAATTGTAAAATATCTTCATAGCGTTTCTGTAACAGCCTACTAAAGCCGACTGCTGAACATAGGGTTAAACCCCCTCCCCCCATAGATTGCGTTATGGGATATTTGCCACTGTTGTCACACTTTGTAAGCGGGTTTGCAACTACAATTTTTTTAAATCGTTATAAGAAAGACGCTGCCGCAAATCTCCTGATTTGTTTCCCTTTGTCGCCTCTTACGACACCCACGGGACAATATGGGATAGTGGATATTTTTACACCGTCAATACACAATAAAAAGTATATTTTACTTGTAATATAATAAATTCAAACCTATACGTTACAACGGCTTTCGAAAAAAATATTTTACTGACATTTCGATCTTGACTACAAACTGGCTGTGTGTGAATTTCACTGAATTCTACCTTACTGTCGGCAAATACTCGTGCATTTGGTTAGAGATGTATGTGCAAAATCGTCCATTTAAGACTCATTTCCAAAAATCGTGCATTTAATATCGGGGTAGGTAGTTCCGGTGTAAAATAAAAAATTTACAACATCGTCCCTTTTTGGCGGCAATTGTGCATGATGCAATTATGTGCCAATATCGACGTAGATTGCAATCCATTAGCTATAATTTGTGCATCGTACCATGGCGGACCAACATCAACGGATTTAATTTATTTAGGCTTCTAGAAATAAACGATATCTACTTGTATCAAATACTATAATACGAGTTATTTTATATTTCTTATTAATCGCGTCTTCGAGAACGTCTCTAACGATTTCAACGAAATTTTTAACATAGGGGCGAAAAATAACTCTATCTAGTTTTCATTTTTGGTAAAATTCGTTTTCCTCTTATTTTCACGTACAATGAAACAAACTTGACTTGCACGCGCAATATAATTTGGTTATTTCCACGCCAGCATGCGTGAGTACCAATTCTGCAGTGTGGTAAGATTTTTGTTAATAATTTTTTTAGTATTCGAGGAAAAATAAATTATTTCAGTGTAATAAAAATTTTTGTTTGCTTAATTTTTGTTTAAATTTTAACCACGAAGTCAAAACTTCTAAAAATGTTTGATTACAATATTTTTACATAAAATCATTGTTTTATCGGTACATAATAAATTCTGTTTATTATTTTTAAAATAATAATAATAAAAATAAATAAAATATATTAAGTATATATTATTTATATTTCACTGGTTTCTCGGAAACGGCTCTAACAATTTGGGTGAAAATTAAAAAAAAAAGTAGTTCGAGAAAATTATATTTTTTTTAACGCCGAGCAAAACTCGATTACCCTTTAAGGTACTATTCCTTCACATCAAATTAATTTACTTTGTTTTATAAATACATATTTTAATTTTTATATACCCAATGAAGTGTACATGAATTTACTAACGTTCTTGTAGATATTGAGCGCCTAAGCATGTTGGTATTTTTCTGATTTTGATATTTTTTTTATATTTTGTGTCTCCATATATTATTACAGAATTTCTCTATTCTATGACAAAAGCCATGTTAGTATTTATTACTTACCTGTTACTAAACACAAGGACGTGTACTTTTTTAATTTTAAGATAAGCGGCCGAGTGCGAGTCGGACTCGCCCATGAAGTAACATAATTTACGATTTATGGCGTTTAAAAAAAAGCTACTTACTAGATCTCGTTTTAAACCAATTTTCGGTGGAAGTTTACATGGTAATGTACATCATATATTTTTTTAGTTTTTTTTTATAGGATAAGGGTGACAAACGAGCACACAGTCCACCTGATGGTAAGTGGTTGCTGCGGCCCATAGACATCTACATCTATCCTCTTTTGCGAATCAAAATGCAGATGCGTTGTCACACGTGAGGACTAAGATGGAATGCCTCATTTCCAGTAAAAAGGGCCTCCGGCCACCTCCACTCACCAAGCGAAACGCAGAGGTAAACCTCTACTTCACGCTGGTATTCAGTGAGGTCGTGGTACCACCCCGGTCCGAGCCGGCCCATCCGCGCGACAGCAAAAGCTGCCGCGTGGCTCTAACACTGTTATCATTCTCTTTTTTATGTTTATCATTCTCTTATTTTAGAAGTTACAGGAGGGGGGGGGGGGGAACACATTTTACAACTTCGGAAGTGTCTCTCACGCAAACTATTCAGTTTAAAAAAATATATAAAAACCTAAACATCATTTTTAAAGACCTATCTATAGATAACCCACATGTATGGGTTTGATGAAAAAAAAATTTTGTTTTTCAGTTCTAAGTATGGGGAACCCCCAAAATTTATTGTTTTTTTCTTCTATTTTTGTGTGAAAATCTGAATGCGGTTCACAGAATACATCTATTTACCAAGTTTCAACAGCATAGTTCTTATAGTTTCGGAAAAAAATGGCTGTGCCATACGGACGGACAGACAGACAGACAGACAGACATGAAGAATCCAAAAGGGTTCCATTTTTTGCCATTTGGCTACGGGACCCCAAAAAAAGGCAAAATTTTATGCAGCTGCTATTTGAAATTCACGCCGTATAATAATTACTTTTCGCAGAAATCAATCTGTAAAAACACTACGTTAAGCGTGATATAAACATTAATTCAGGTGCAAGTTAGCCCTAAGATCACACTTAGTACCTAACCTCAAAGCTAATGGGTGACTGTGCAAACCATTTAAACTTTCTGAGGTGTAACAACAGGGTCATCTTGAGATAATTTCCAGGTCATCCGGGTATTGTAGAAAATGAAAAAGATGACTAACTCGTACGGCAGCGGTTAAATAGTACACAATTTGGACCTAAGCTGTTTTGTGAAATCACAAAAACCCTGGGCTGACTTACCTTTGAAACGGTTTACTAAAAAAAATACTTAAGCTCTTGTCTTATAAATCATACTTAAAATTTGGAATATTTTAATATTAATCCGAGCATATAATCGTAAATTCGCTTCATAAGCCCAGGGTTAAGTAAGAACAAACTGCGTATTTAGGCAGAAGCCCTGACTGGACATTGCTATTTAAAACCACCTGGTTTTTGGACTAAGCAGCTCAAGAAGAAGCTCCTTTACGATAGAAAATGATTGCGAACTGATTGCGGACTCTTTAATTCTCAAACGTTCTACTATTATATCAAATTTAATTAAAAAAGATACGTATTGATATATAATTGAATAGAATAATTTTTAGGCTTCTGTAGTTACACAAGAAGGAGCCCTTATAGTTTTACCATGTCCGTTCTTTCGTCTGCGGTTGTACTCAGAGACCCTAGGTGCTACAAATCTGTAACTTAGCATAGTTATAGATATTAATAACGCCTACAAATTTGTGGAATAAAATCTTAAAAAAAAATATTTTAGGTAGCTTTCATACAGGTAAACCGAAGATGATTTTTTTACCCGTCTATTCCATCGTGTGGGGTAACGTTGGATAGGTTTTTAAAAAACACTGGGGGTGTGGAACAACATCTTTTGATTCAGGGGGTCCGTTTTCGAAATATTTAGTTATAAAGTGGTATTTTTCATTAAAGTCCTGTGTCCTGTGTGTTACGCGTATACTTTGCACAAAAGGGGGGGGGGGGGGCCTTTTGTGCAAAGTATACGCGTAATAATTTCATAATATATAGTAGTATATATGATGAAGTTGAACGGAAAACTAAGTAGAATTAACAAGTTATCGAGTAATAGTCGACAAACTTGTAAATTTAAAGATTTAGAATCAACATCAAAAATCCAGACAGAAAGGAAATGTCCAGCGTTCAAAATAAAAAAAGGAGTACAACAAGGAGACCCTTTTCACCAAAATTGTTTTCGGTGGTATTGGAACATATATTCAGGAGAATTAATTGGGATACATTTGGAATAAATATAAATAGGGAAAAGCTTAAACACCTAAGATACGCAGACGACCTGATTCCGCTCAATGAAAATCAAAAAGTCATAGAAATAATGTTAACCCAATTATAAAGATAAAGTAAAATTTTAGGGTTGACTATGAATCTAGACAAAAATAATATAATAAATAATATAAACCTAAAAAATAATAATATATAAATATAAATATGTGTATAAATAATATAAATATATATAATACATAATATTAATTAAAAATAATATACTAATAATATTGGGGTATGTAGTTCCGGTGTATAATGAAAAAATTACAATATTTCAGTTCCTTTTCAGCGGCAGTCGTGCATGTTGCAATTATGCGTCAATATCGACGTGGTTGCAATCCATTAGCTATAATTTGTGCATCGTACCATGGCGGACCAACCTTCAACATGATCCATCACCAGATTTAATTTATTTAGAATTCTAGAACTAAACGATATCTACTTGTATCTTATATTCTACAAGTTATTTTTATATTTGTTTGTGATCGCGTCTTTAAGAACGGCTCTTACAGTCTACCTTATGATAGTTGAGAAGTTGCCACAATATTTCAATATTATTTTTTTATCAGATCAATTTTAGATGCATGTAATCGTTTTATAACAATTGTCATTTTTAAGAATCCATTTAATGTTATAGAACCACTCGCTCAATAAGAACAAACAACATAATTTATACTATAAAAACAAACAAGACGAATAAAACTTCAAGCCTTGCAATACAACTCGAAATTCACTCGTTAACAGCTGTTTTAGACACTATAATACGGAAAAAGCGAGTGATAATATAACATTTTACATCGTCCTGTAGTAGAGTAGTATTTATTTGCTGGCTTTAACATTTGTTCATCGTTTGCTACTCGCGTATAGTTATTCCAAACGTGACTATAATTTAGATTGCACAGAAAGACGCTACACTAAATACGCTTTTATACTTTACTCGAGATTTATATCGTGAAATAGTTTATCTCTGGTGTAGTTAATCATGTATAAATAAGGGTTTGGTCGAATCTACCTTCAGTCGTTTTATTTTTAATCAATGTCATCATTCTGGCATTATACGAAATTGTTTGCACTATTATTTTAAATTATGTTTTGAGAAGTAAAAAGTTACGAATTCACCTTGGTATCATCCCGCAAAGACCAAAACTTTTGTTGGAAATTAATGCTTAAAACTAAGAACAACGAAACCAACTACGTTGTGGTGTAGTGAGAAAGGATAAACTTTGAAAAGTAGGACGGCTTTTAAATTTAAGTAAAGAGTTTGTTTCAGAAAGAGCATAATGTTAGCTCTATTAGATAAGATTAATTTATCTCATATTTTTATTACCCAAAAAAATTAAGGTTAAAGCTTTTTTAAAAACTAATGGGTATAATTCTATACTATGAACTAGATTACTGAATAAATGATTGTCATTGAACAGGGAATAGTATATAAAAACGGCTTAGTAGGAGGCATAGAGCAACACGGACCACCGGCAGACGGACTGAAAACTCACACATAACATTTAAAACAATATACCAATAATTTCACACACACATAGATACATTATAACACATCGCTCAGTGATAGCGATAACTTGTATACAGACCGATCCGCGTATTATATGAGGGCGAACGGCCTGTGTTGGTAAGCAAATCCGAATAGAAGTAGGGTCACGCTGCAGCTATATTATGGTTGTAGTACGAATGAGTGGGCTCCACCGAGGAAGGACCACGTTCTGACAGAATACTAGCGTAAAATAGCAGGTTATTGCTGTTGTGTTTCGTATGTTGAGTGTAGAGTACCGGAGACCCTTTTTACTGGAAATGAGGCATTTCATCGTAGTCCTCAAGGGTGACAACTCATCTGAATTATGATTGGCCACACGAGCCACAGCACCCATTTACCATCAAGTGGACTGTGTGCTCGTTTGTCACTCCCATTCTTTAAAAAAAAGATAACCCTTATTAATGTAATTTTTAAACTTTAAAAGATGTAAGTAGCAATAATGTGATTAAAATTACTTATATATGAAAGGTAACGTCAGCTTTTTTGTAAATTTGACGTGGCATATCTTTTTTTGCAGCAAAAAAACTGAACTATTCGGCATTTTTGTTGAACGTCGATTCGGCTGCTCAACTCTACTTAGTCTAGCGAACAGTTCGGCGGCAACTAGATTTGTTGACTTAGACAGAGGGAAACGCCTCCGGTCGGCCGGTTGCCCGTGTAGCTATATTATGGTAAGAGAGTCAATGGGAATATCAATTGCGTTAAGAGTTGACAATATTCATAAAAAAACAGTATAATAAAGTCGAATAAAATTTATTTTATGAATTTTATCATGATAGTTTCACATAACGTTTTCTCATATTTACGCAAATAGTACACATTGAAAGAAAATAATTTTATAGATTTTGTTATTTAATTAAAAAAATATATTAAGACTTAATAATTTTAATAATCTTACTAGTTCCGAAATCAGGCACAAAGTAACTCTCAGTGTTTTACAGGATACATTTCGTAGAGTGTTTGCAGGAATTGCTTACTTAGATCCCTCGATCTCCGTTCCATCATCGGACACCAGACGCTTGGCTGGTTTCCACCCCTTCGTTGTCAATACATGACGCATTCAAATCAAACGATTTGCTTTGTCAGGCAAAGGAGTGGAATAATATTTTGCCACCAATCCGTTTTTCCACCCAACAACCATGTTGGTGTTTTCCAAAGAAAATTGTAAAATTTTTGCTAAGCCAAGTCAGTGAACTTTGTCATCTTTGGCTGTATCACCAATCACCATCAGGTAGGATAGTAGTCAAGCACTGGCTTATAGTAATAAAAGCAAAACCTTAGCCTAGAAACCCAGTGATGAGCGTGCGACAGGACGGAGCGTTCTTCGAATGCGACAAACACGGCACTTCCATCACATTTTTTTTAATTTAGTGGCCGCTCAAAATGTTTGCCAAACGTCTTGCCACGCCAAACGCTTTTATGAGAGGTCTCTAATTAGATTTATAGAGTCATGCCTTAGTATAATCTATTAGCCATGTGGTGGTAACGTAAGAAAATCCATCACCTCATTTCGTTCCTTCATTGTCGCAACAAGTGACTACGGCATACGCGATAATGTTTTTATGACCAACTGCGTGAAATATTCACATAGTTAAACATCTGTAAAAGACAGATATCGATGTGATTCCATAAGTATTCCCTTAATTATTTTATTTTTTTATAATCTCAAGTGATAAACAAGCTTATGGACCACTTTATGGTAATTGGCTATTACAGTCAATGGATACCTGCAACTAACTTCAAACAAAAAAGACCACAGGTGCATTGTCGGCTTTGAAGACTAAGATGGTACGCCTCACAGCCTGTAAATATACGAGTCCAGTCGCCGTATACTTTCCAGAACAAAACGCAGCATTGCAAGTACTGCTATTTAGCGTCTGAAATAGGACGGAGCGTAAAATCTACCCTGACAAACTCCTAGGTAGAGAATGTCCTATATACCATTTAGTAATATTTGTTGAGTGTGGAACTTTTAAAAAACAATCTAGAAACAATGCGTCTAAATATAAATGTTATTTTTCAATTAAACACGTATCGGGTCTGCATAAAGCCAACCGCCCCATAACGTTTTACAATTGCAAACGGGTTATTTGGAATATATTTCGATTGGAAACAAAATACGCAAACTATTCTGTATCCGTTTTGAATCAATTGGCACACTTCAGTGAATTTAAATCTTTGTTTGTAAATATTATTATTTAAATTCTTCTCTATTGTTATATTTTTCAATGGAGAGTACAGGTTCTCTTTTAATTGAAATATAGCAACTGCAAAATAAAGTTAACTCGTGTATGATATAAAGTAACTATTGTTTGTGATATAAATGTGAACGCATGAATATTAGGAAAGCTTGATTACTAACATTTACTCCATCCTGGTTCTTGTAACAATCATAAAAATAGCGTTATAATGATATTTTTTATTTATAATAAGTCAGTGCTTTGCTACAATTGCACCTAGAGGTAAGTCGTGATTATGACCAAGATGGTATCTGCGATGGCATGATCCTATTCCGCGCCGACTCATATCCGCCATAATACAGTTCAGCGTGGCTTTATCACTTAGGAAGATGTGAGAAGGTGTGAGGTATTTGTATTTCATAATATAATATGTTTACTCGGAACAGGGTTTAAGGACAGAGCGATGCCGTAACCTAGGAGTCTTAATATAATAACTGAGAGCATTCAAGTATTATGAAAGCGGATTTAAAGGGGGGGGGGGGGAGCTATAATATATTGTGCGAATCCTCAATCGGCCAAGTTGTGCAGAAATTAAGAAGAAAAAATTAAGTTATTAATTATTTAGTTTAGATTTTTACTGGCAACTAGCCATTCCATCTTAGTCCTCAGAAGTGGCAACGAATGTGCATTTTGATTATAAATCGAGGATAAATATAAATGTCCATGGACCACAGCATCCACTTTCGAACACGTGGACTGTGTGCTCATTAATCACCCCTATCCTATAAAAAAAGTTATAAATACTCCATGGTTCTATGTTCATGGTTCTCTTGCTATGGATATTTCTAAAAGATTAAGGCAAATAAAAGAGATAATCATTTCATAGAGATCGCCAAAATAATTCCTTTGATTCAAACCCACTTTTATGTAAAATATGTGGCAATATACGTCTGCGACCTAGAGATAAATATGCTGAAAGACATTTCATTAGTTCGTTTTACTGTACACAGTATATTCAACGCTATTGTTTTGTATAAAATTATTTCACATTAATAATAGGAATGGGCTATTACTCACGTAGTAATGTGCAAATATAAAACCAACGTTTCAAAGCGTTGTGTTGAAATGTTTGCTTTTAAATTATTTGCATTGAAATAAACGTTCAGAAAAAGGTTTCCTGTAGAAAAATATGTAGATTTTTAATTCTGAATATTGACGTCCTAAAAAGACTAACAATGATGCACCTAAGCCGCATTTGCTACAGATTTATTTCAAATTTCAGTTGATATGTCACAACACTTGTCTTGTCTAGATAATAAATCTTGATTTTTTGATTTCTCTCTTCGCTTCTCAATATTTAATCGCAGGAAAGGTAAAAACTTTGAAAAGGGTATCCATTAAACTCGTTTTTGTAAAATAATACTTTGAAAAATATTCTTTAGAATTATTTCTATTAGGATAGTCGGAAACAGCACATTGGCAATATGTGGACCTGATGCCTTACGTAAATAAACTGATACATTTTTTCAATCAATGGATATTCTGCTTTGGAATCTAAGTATATTTGGAAACCTAAATTTGCTCAGTGACATTAATTTGATATCTTTTATGATATTTATATATTGATATCTTTTAATATCTATATAATATATTATCTATCAATATAATATATTATCTTTTGATATCTTTTTTGATATTTATATATTATTTGATATCATTGATTTGACATCTCTCTGTAATATTCATGTAAACTCTTCTGCATACCTTAATTTGACATCTAAATATTCTACCCGATGCCTACTTATAAGCGTACGTGCCTTCACCATGTATTGCTAAAACTAACTCGGCCTTCATTGTTGGCGTTGCATCCACAGCTAATGATCTTCTTGCGGTGATACTCTCCCTTTCAAATAATGTTTAGAACATCTCACCATCTCATAAGTATTAGCAAGACATACGAATAAAATTTGAGACAAAGTCTCTGAGGATATATTCTCTTAGGTATTTAAATTCCATAGGTTATTGAACTAGAATGTATGCAAAGATCAATTTCAAAAATTATCTATTACAAACCTTTCTTAAAACGAAATAGATCTTGTGACGAAAGTATACAGAGAAAATTTTTGAGTTACCTTGACTGCAAAGCAGAACAAGTTTCCATCAATTATTTTTAAAGATTGAAGAGATGTAGTTTTTTGCCGTTGGAGTATAGACGTAAAGTCATTGATATTTGTTTCTTAATTATATAGAAAATGGATCTATTGATGATTATGAGCTACTTACTTACGTAATGATTGCACAACAACTTATAGAAGACATTTTTTCTTTCTGCGTAGCGCAATGGAATTTAACCTTTAGTTAGGCGCGCCAATAAACTAACACTGTTAGGCGCGCGGGGTCTGCAGTTACCCCAAATTGATAGGTATGAAATAAGAAACATTTTTGTTAGTAATCAACTTTAATTGATTTTATTCTACTTATTTCTTATTAAACTTTTTGAAAAATACAAAAAAAAATCTAGAAAGATAATAATAACAATAGAAAAATATGTTTTTCGTAAGTACTATTACAATTCAACAATTATCACAAATTTTCGTTATAAAACCAAAAAAATACGTAGATAAATCGGATAGTGATTGGGATGAGGTCGATGTGGATGGTTGGTGGTCCACCTGATGGTAAGTGGTTGCTGTGGCCCAAAGACATCTACATCTATCTTCGATTACGAATCAAAATGCAGATGCGTGTCACCCGTGAGGGCTAAGATAGAATGCCTCGTTTCCAGTAAAAAGGGTCTCCGGTTCTCTACACTCACCATACGAAACACAGCAGCGTTAAGCTGCTATTTTACGCTGGTGTTCTGTGAGAGCATGGTCCTTCCCCGGTCGAGCCGACCCATTCGTGCTACAACTATACTACTAATATAGCTGCAGCATGGCTCTACCACGTAGAAATCTATTTTCTACTAGCGACAAATCTATAAGAAAATTGATGAATAGAGAGTTTTTCATTCACAGGCGCGACTAGCGCGATTCAAACAGCAAGCACCTTTGTCTTACGGCAATCTAAACTATGCATTTTCTGATTATTACGTTTGTGAGTAGTTAAATCAGTTGTTGGAGTTATTATAAATTTGCATAAAATGTGATGAAAGTAATATGTGGAGGCTTGTAATTAGCAATTCCTATTACCATTTAGTAAATTCCTAAAATAATAACTTACGTATTTTTTTATAGGATAGGGTGACAAACGAGCACACAGTCCACCTGATGGTAAGTGGTTGCTGTGGCCCAAAGACATCTACATCTATCTTCGATTACGAATCAAAATGCAGATGCGTTGTCGCCCGTGAGGGCTAAGATAGAATGCCTCGTTTCCAGTAAAAAGGGTCTCCGGTTCTCTACACTCACCATACGAAACACAGCAGCGTTAAGCTGCTATTTTACGCTGGTGTTCTGTGAGAGCATGGTCCTTCCCCGGTCGAGCCGACCCATTCGTGCTACAACCATAATATAGCTGCAGCATGGCTTTACCACGTATAAACGTAAAATTCGAGATTTACGTAAAATTAGAGATGTTCTTACAGTTCGACAGTTATTTGTGTTATATAGTTCTAAAACAACATACAATCGCACAAATAACTCAAAAAGAACATGGACGCAATTAGTGGCCTAAAACATATATGTTTATACTTTATACATAGACAGTAAACAATTACTTCAGATAATTTCATAAATAAACACAAACAGACTTACACTCAATCACACATACACTTATATGGTTTTTATTTCGTTTATTACTTTGCATAAAAATTGTGAATTTGCTCTATATTATATAAAAAATAAAAAATCATTTATTCCTAAAAATAAAGCTACAGAGTTGAACGCAAAAAACAGTAACTTATATTAAATTATTTTAAATTCTTATTACATATAAGTAATTAACTGAGGGACCCCAAACTGGGTATAGCCCATATAATGTATTTCTAACCATAACAAATGTGATATCTTCTTTTTTTTAAACATCATCTATACATCTATACAAATAAATAAAATTGAAGTGTCGGTTTGTAATGTTAAAATAACAGCTTTTTACTCAATGCATATGAATCTATATACGGTACTTATAACAAAAACACAATTTTTAAAATTTTTGTCTGTCTGTCGGTCTGTCTGTTTGTTCCGGCTAATCTCCGAAACGGCTGGATCGATTTCGACGGGACTTTCCCTGGTAGATAGCCGATGTTCTAAGGAATTACTTAGGCTACTTATATTTGAGAAAAAGAGTAAGGGTTCTGAGCAATATAATTAAAACTCTCAATTACACGCGGGCGAAGTCGCGGCGCATAGCTAGTGTAAACATAAACTTCAGACACTTTCATACACCAACACTACACAACTATTTCGGATAATCCCAATAATTAATACACACAAACACAAGGACATACTCGCACTCACACTCACACATAAATGGTTTATGTTTTTATTATGTATTTGTTTCAAAATTATTGATACGCTCTATATTTTAAACCATAAGAAATATGATCTTTTCTTCTTCACCTGTATCGTGGGGGCAGTTTTTGCATTTTTTTTTTATAGAATAAGGGTGACAAACGAGCACACAGTCCACCTGATGGTAAGTGGTTGCTGCGGCCCATAGACATCTACATCTATCCTCGTTAGCGATTCAAAATGCAGATGCGTTGTCACCCGTGAGGACTAAGATGGAATGCCTCATTTCCAGTAAAAAGGGCCTCCGGCCACCTGCACTCACCAAGCGAAACGCAGAGGTAAACCTCTACTTCACGCTGGTATTCTGTGAGGTCGTGGTACCACCCCGGTTCGAGCCGGCCCATCCGTGCGACAGCAAAAGCTGCCGCCTGGCTCTACCACTGTTAAAATTTGCATGCATAAATCGCAGGAGATATAACATCCGGAACCGGAACAATTATTTATAGGCCATTCAAATACGCTTTCCGTGCGAGCTTGTAACCCGCGGCCGGTTTGTCCTTAATAAATTGTTGACCTTAATAAATTATTATTATTAATAGATTTTAAGACTAATTTTATCTAAAATTAAATTCACCACTTTAGAAGCTATGAATTTATGTGGATAATATTTTATTCAATTTTTTGTAATATTATGATTATATTTTGTTATTATATTAATTTGTTAATGATTTTGTGTTAATATTCGTCTGGAAATTAAATCAGAGACTCACAAAATAGTATAAAGTTCTCTGAACACCGGTCTTCGTCAACCTTAAATTAAATATATTTATTAAAATATACAATACTAAAAACTATAATTAAAAAAAAAACTAAAACTAGAAACTTAAATATCATATAGTCCTACTCCCCGCGGTATCGTGCCAAGAACACTGGCTGCGTTTCCCCGCTGAATGGCTATACTTAGCCTTTGAGCAAGGAAAGAACCAGCCCTCTTATCACCAGCAGCAACGACCAGCCGCTGATGGAGTTCCTTTAGGAACTCCACCGCACGTGGACCCCACGGACCGATAGTCTCTACAGCAAATGGCACAAATATGTAGTCATCTCTCAGAGACTCATATTTGCGCCACTTACTCAGTTCAGCTGCCTCTGATGCCGCCCCGGCTCTAAACGAGGTACCCCTGAGATAAGAGACCGCCAGAGTGTCTACGCAAGTAGCATCCCACACTAGGGCTTTACCTCTCTCCCAAGGGACAAATGTCATACCGTCGGGTCTCCTGCCATCGTCTCTAAATATTCCACAAGGCTCTAAAACCGAGGGAACATTTAATTAACAACCTTAAATTAAATTGGTAATAGGAATTTGCTCAAAAGTTACAGACAAACCTAAAAAACGTGAAGTCCCACTCAACTCAAAAGTTCGGAAAATTTTCTTCAACGCTTGAACAAGTTAAGCGAATTTATACAAAAAGTTTGCCGCCTTTGAGATACGAAGATTACTTTGACTGTTCAGAAACCGTTTAAGATTGGAGTTATAATAGATTAAACAGATACGTATTTACGGAAAGGTTTCAGCCTTCATATTCGTAAACATATTTCATATTAATTTTACTGAAATGTCGAAAAACCATTCCAAAATCAGGGATCAGGGACATTTTTTTAACTAATAATAAACAGAGAAAACTTTTATATAATGTAATTAGTTGTTCGTGAGCAATTTTATACGGAAACATATGTATTTATGATATAGGAAGAATTAAGAATAACAGTGGTAGAGCCACGCGGCAGCTTTTGCTGTCGCACGGATGGGCCGGCTCGAATCGGGGTGGTACCACGACCTCATAGAATACCAGCGTAAAGTAGAGGTTTACCTCTGCGTTTCGCTTGGTGAGTGCAGGTGGCCGGAGGCCCTTTTTACTGGAAATGAGGCATTCCATCTTAGTCCTCACGGGTGACAACGCATCTGCATTTTGATTTGTAATAGAGGATGGATGTGGATGTCTATGGGCCGCAGCAGCCGCTTACCATCAGGTGGACTGTGTGCACGTTTGTCACACTTGTCTCATAAAAAAAAAATATAGTGTGGCGGTAAATATAAAAAAAAATCGTTATGGTCGACACATTTGACGCTTCTTCTTGTTACTAAGTTTTAATCAGATAAACAGCCATTTAGTCGAATATCAAAATAAAACACACTTGTATTCCAAATGAGCGGAAACTCCACCTTAATAACAAATCCTACGAAGTAAATGTCTGTTGTTTAGGTAGCTATGTATACATAATAGTTCAAGGAGAGTTGTTATAAGATGGCGTTAGTGTATCAAAAGAGATATCTGGTTATAATAGAAATCTTTATTTATTTATTTTATATTAGTTATCTCAACAAATCTTCAAATATAAATTAAAATAAAACATGTAGGTATTCGAAATCGATCGAAATCTTAATCTAAATGTAACATTATATTCTCTTAGTAAATATAATAATAAATTGTTCAGGTAGGTATTTTTACTTCGTAGTTCAGGAAGGGTTGTTATAAGATGGAGTTAGTGTGTCAAAAGCTTGAGCTAAAGTGCAAAAAATTCTTAAGAGTGTTTCTATTTTACCTACAGCCTTGCTAGAATATGACATTTACATTATTTTGACCTCGCTATGCTTGTTCCATGTTACATGACTCAAAATGTAATTTTAAGCTACTTTTCATATCAAATTATTTCAAATATTTAATTAGATCCGCCTCTGAGATCTGTTGTTGAAATTAAGTACAAGTCCAACTCCATGAAACCCTTGTCAGTAAAGCAAGCTTTAATTTTATAATGGGGTGACAAACGAGCACACATTCTACCTGATGGTAAGCGGATGCTGTGGTCCATAGAAATCTACATTTATCTTCGATTAAGAATCAAAATGCAGATGCGTTATCACACCTAAGGTCTACGATGAAATGCCCCATTTATAGTAGAAAGGGTCTTCAGTTTTCTTCACTCGCCATGCGAAAGGCTTTAAGCTGCTATTTTACGCTGCTATTCTGTGACAGCGTAGTCCTTTCCCGTTCGAGTCGGCTCATTCGTACCATAATATTGCTGCTGCATGGCTCTACCACTTAAAAAATATTTATCGACATAAACATTTTTCACAAAATATATGCATTTTAAAAATGTTTTTAAATTCCCGGGCAATTTTAATAAATAAAATACATGATACTTTTCAGAGGCATCCGGGTAATTCTCATTAAAAATTACTAATCATTAAAAACTACTATGTGGTCCACTAGTAAGTACTTTGTGTTCCACAAGCCACATTTGGTGTTCTGTTTTGGGAAAGTGTTTACATGTAATATTGGCGGCTTTATAGCATTAGCAATAGTGATTTTATTTTAATAAAAAAGACGAGATGGTGGACAAAGATGATATAAGAAAGGAACCAACATTATATGATTCAGATAGTGAAAAATAATTAATTAATTTCGTCAAGTCGTTCTTGAGTTATTATGGGTTCGTACTATAAACACTATATACTACAAACAACAAAATGTAAATATAACGACAAGGACGTGTTCGAGCTCGACACAAGCCATTGCTACAGTTTGCACAACAGGGTTTCTCTCTTAATATTAATGTGCTTTTCTTCACGTATTAGTGCGGTATGAAAATAATGTACCGCATTTAATGAGAGTGGGTAGCGTGACCTTGTCAAGTTTGACAGTGAAACCCAACTTTTCTTGCTTCGTCTTCGAAGTGTAAATTAGAAGGTTATCAATTCGCCTGAATTTTTTTTGTATGTATGTTACGTATCGCGTCTTCTTCAACTGCGAACCGATATTGATGAAATAACCTATTTCTTCCTTCAGGAATGGTCACATATAATGTTGGAGAAAAAGTAATGAATGTAGCTATTTTTTTTATGTAATTATTATTATTTACATTGTAGTTAAAACTTTGAGATTTTAATATGTTTATACTTTTAATATTATGTAGAAGTGGACTTCAAAGAACTAAAAAAAACTTGCTAACTGTTTATCTATATGTAAATGTGTTAAAAAAACTTAAAACAAATGAGACATTCATTGTTTACGTATATACTACGAATGTCAAGCACATGATCATCTGTGGTCATACTGTCGCACAGAGTAGAGTTCGTGTTCATAGAATTTAAAAAATTGCCAACAAATAATTAATTTCAAATATGTCTTTTTTTTCAATAGTTTGTATAGTAAATATCTGTCTTTTAATGTGCAAGTGAAAGTGAAATAACGCTGGCCAAACATACAAACTTAAAAATTTCATGACCCACGGTCAAATTTCGACCACTAGGCGACCAATTGTATAAATAATAACTTGAGTGGAGTTCATTACAGTTCTATATCGGTTATTTGACTGAAAACTCATTTTCTCTCTACAACAACTCATCTCAGATTTAGTGAAAATCCATCCTTACGATCGTTGAGTATCGATCTTAGTAGTTTAAATATTTAGTTATGCACATTGAAAATGAGGGTTCTAAAATCGAGGGACGCATGCATAAGTTGGCGATATTTCAAGACGTGTTTATTTATTAGCTACTCACTTTTACACAGGTAAATTTTGTAGACGTAAATAAGTCTGTATTCTGTGTTACGTTATGTTATAAAAATATGTGTACTTCTTAGTTTTTTTTTAACAGCTCCTAAAAGTTCACCGCTGTAAGAAGCTTTCGCGTTATGATTTCTTATGTTTACGCGAATACTACAAAGTCTTACTGAGCCCCCCCCCCCCCCTCAGTTACCATGGGTGCCGTAAAGTGCTTGAAACGTTGGCAATATAAAATAAGTTAATATACGCGATAAAATCCGTACAAGCAAAAAAGCAGTTTTATTTAAGCTCTCTCGTTGTAAGGAATATTCGTCATTATTCGCCATGCTTTGGCAGGTGGTTTGGCGATTGCTGCACCAGACGTCTCACTCATCACTGGTTCTGTTATTTTACGTCTGGAGTGAATGGGTTGAATGTATCGTCCACGCCGTTTCAGTAGCTAATGACCTTTTCCGGCATTTTCCATTTCCACCCTATACGATATAACTCACTATACGAAATGGGGTGATGATATTTTTACGTTACCTATTTACGGCAGGCACATACTTTATATGGCACGTTTCTTTATTAAATGGGTACAGAATTATGTATACTTAACGTGGTCATGAGAGCCACGCTGCAGCTATGCTAGCTATACATAGCTGCGAATGGGTCAGTTTAACAGGAGTAGAAACACGCTCTTACAGAATACCAGCGTGAAACAGCAGAATAATGCTGCTGTGTTGCGTGTGGTGAGTGTAGAGAGAGAATCAGTGACTTTTTTTACTGGTAATAAAACAGTCTACCTTTTTCATTCTTTTTTATTCTCAGAAGTGAAAACGCATCTGCATTTTATGCTCGATGTAGATGTCTATGTGTCATAGTCACGACCTACCTTCATTTCTTTTGACAATAAACAGTGCTTAACAGATCGCATAAAGCTTATTTGGTAAAACTGTTATTTATTTTTTGGGATACTTATAGAGCATTCTCATCTAGCTAGGCTGAATAAATATTTAAAAGAAAATGATAAATATACATTAAATATACGAATATAAATAAATAATACATACATAAATATAAGCCCAACCAGATGGAAGCCCTCAGCAGGGAAACCAAACGGCCGAGGGTTAGGGGGAACGGAAATTATTTATAAATTAATATTTAATAAATACATAAAGGGAAATGATAAATATACATAAATATGTATTGTTTTATATTAACATAACAGGGTATATAAGAGTGACCAGGTATGTGTTATGGCAAACACTGAACTCATTTGGGTTGCGGGCTGGTTTGATACAGGCATTGAAGTCTTTCTATAGGGACTCTAGTGATTGTGTCAGGATCAACGGGGCCGACTCGGACTTGTTTGGCATCCATGAAGGTGTCAGACAGGGCTGTGTGGCTTCCCCGTGACTGTACAACCTATTTATTGACAGTTGTTTGGAAAATTTGAAAGTAGAAGATTGCGGGTTAAGAATGGGTGATTTAACCGTTAAATGGCTTTTGCACGCCGATGATCAAGTCATACTTTCATTGTCGGCGGCCGAGTTGCAATTAGTGGTTACATTAATGAACAGGACATTAAAAGAAAATGGAATGAAAGTGAACGCAAATAAGACGAAAGTTATGGTTTTTGAAAGAGAAGAAAGTAAAACGATATGTGAAATAATAATAGAAGGGGAGTTGGATGAGCAAGTAGATGAATTTGTGTATTTGGGATGTGTATTTAAGGGCTGGTAGATATGATAAGGATATAGAACGACGAGTAAACGCAGGTAATAGAGTGAATGGGGCTCTACACTCTGTTGTGGAAAGTCAGAATGTGTCCAAAAAGGCACGTATGGCAATTCGCAATGCTGTGTTAGTTCCTACTTTAATGTATGGTAGTAAAAGTTGGGTCTGGCAGAAGAAGCACGAGAGTTAACTAAATGCTGTAGAAATGCGGTCATTAAGGAGTGTGTTAGGGATGAATGTGAATAACAGAGTGAGAAATTGTTTGATAAGAAAAGAATGTAGTTTGCAAGATGATGTTGTGACCAGGATTAACAAAGGAATGCTTCGGTCATTTGGTCATGTAGAAAGAATGAATGAGGAAAGAGTGGCAAATCAAATTTATGTTGCAGAGGTGAACAGCAGAGTGGGGAAGGGACGCCCTAGGCGAAAGTTTATTGATCAAATTGGCGATATATTGAAAATGGGCCAAATCAAGAGTACCTTTAACTGACGAGCATGTATTCGTAGGTTTATGAATGTGGAGGAAGTGAGAGAGGTGTGTCAGGATCGTGCCAAATGGAAGTTCATAGTCTCTACCTACCCATCTGGGTGACAGGCGTGAGTATTTATGTTATGTATATGTATAAATAAATAATACGTAAATAAATAAAAACCCAACCAGATGGGACCTTTCGGCAAGGGAGACCAAACGGCCGAAGGTTAGGGGGAAAGGGAAAGGAACCGGCGCGAGGTACGATGTGCATTTGAGTTTGGAGCGGTCCATCACGGAGTCCAAGTCCCGAGAGGCTGACTGGGAATAACTCGTTCGTAGAAACGACTACAGGTATGATTTTGTCGGTGGGCCACCACACATGTCAGTCACCTCGTGAGCCAGATCCTGATATTTTGTTCGCTTATCTGTTTCGTCTTTCACGAGGTTCTCGTCATACGGAATGGTAATGTTGACCAAAAATATCCTTGACTGTGCCCGGTCCATCAGCACAATATCAGGCTTATTCGCAAGAATAGTTCTGTCTGTGATGATGGCCCGGTCCCAGTAGAGCCTGGCACGGTCATTTTCGAGCACGGCTTTCGGCAATTACTTGTAATAAGACAATATCTGGTCCACGAGACCGTATTTCAGAGCGAGCACCTGGTGTAGGATTCTGGCTACTAGGTTGTGTCTATGCAAGTACTAAGAGTTACAAATCCACGAACAACCTGAGATAACATGCCTAAGTCAATCACCGGCATAGCAACAAGCTCGACAGATGTCGACGATGTTAATACTATTAATTATTACTTATTCACTTTATTCTTTAAGAAACCCAAATTTTATTTGTATGAAAAACTAATGCATGCAAATAACGCTTGTCAGGTAACCTATTAAATTTATAAATAAAATATTTTTATAATAAGTTTTGATAGGAGGGTCTGCTACTGCAATATCATTCAATTCAATTCAGTTCAATTCAATTTCACTTATTGCCAGGGTAAACCAGAAGTAAACCTCTACTTCTCGCTGGTTTTCTGTGAGGTCGTGGTACCACCCCGGTTCGGGCCGGCCCATCCATGCGACAGAAAAAGCTGCTGTCTGGCTCTACCACTGTTGTTTATTAATAAGACATTACATTCTTCCATAAAAATAACGTGCAATATCTTTACATAAAAACTAAAATATTAATATAATTATAATTGAATGAAATAATCGAGTGACAATAAGTATATATTTTTTAAAGAATCATGAACAGAAAATGAGTTACATATTACCTGTAACTATATAAAAATACTTTAGTGTCAGGATTTAAAATTTTTATTAAATGCATAGTATTATGTTTTATATGATTAATAAATGTAATAATTTTCAAAAAATTTCAATAATAATATTAAAAGTAAATAAATATATAATGACTAAGTTATTACATACTTTATTATTACTAAATGCATATAATGTTTGTTTCTATAACGAAGTAGTAAAAGATCTATAACTCTTTGATATACTATATAAATATGTAAATAAAATTGAGTTAAAAGTAAATGACCTTGAAGGACTAAAATTTGCAACATAATAGACACGTTTTAGTCATGTAGAGTAATACCTTGTCCTTATCCCATTAAGCGGCTCAGGTGTCACCTGACGGAGCTTAATTAGAATTAGTGTAAAATCGATATTAGCAAATTCTCTCTCTATTTGAGCGGAACGCTACGGTAACAAAGGTAACAATGTTGCTTGTACTACGTAGCTTATATTTTGTTCAAATAAGAAATCGTATGTAATCTTCTCTCTCCCTTTTTATGTAGAATAAAGATTGTGTTTTCAATTAAGGGCCTCCACCTGGAGTATAAAAGGGAGTCGGCTGTACTTTACTGTCTGTATTATGCCGCCGTGACGCTAATCTACTTTCTCATCTAACAGAACTAATCTACATATAAATAATATTGAAGTGTTTGTCTGTAACATCGAAATAATTGGCTTATATTGAGCTGTGGGTTATTTGCATGTCATGAAGACATAAATATTTTTTTAATGTACCCGTCTATCTGTCTATCCGGTTTAATCTTTGAAATTGCTGAACTGATTGTAATGATACTTCACGAACAGATAGAGTAAAAGTACAAAAATAATAATAAAATAATAGTAAAAAAATATAGGTAAATGTGGAATAGTGTGAGCCATATTTATAAACTGTGATTCATTTTGAGATTCAAATTCTAAACTATCTAGCTGATGATTTGCATATTTAAAGAAATCCAAGTTAACTTTGCTTTGAGAGATTGGCGTAAAATATGGTAAAATTTTATTAAATATTATATCCTTTTTGCAACAATCACCATTTCTTATATCATATATTTGTTATATCTATAGTTGATTTAATCGGACATGTATAACAACTTTATAATTTTATATGGACCTTTCCACACAGGTTCCCACAGGTGATAGGGCCTTACAGAGCCGTTGATAGTGTTTTATATAAACTAAGTCACCTACTTTATAAGAAATTTTGCGTGTACTAGCATCATAATATTGTTTAGATTTTTCTTTACTATTATTTTTATTTTCTACCCACTTCAAAAAGGAGATGGGAATCAATTCGACTGTATATTTTTTATGTGTGTTACCTCATAACTTTTTACTGGGTGAACCGATGTCGATGATTTTGCTGGTGCTTCACATGTAGTCCCATATAAATTTGATTAAATTCAAATTCAAATTTATTTATTGCCAGAATGTAGTACATAATATTATGATATTGTTATTTATTAATGAGACCTTACATTCTACCATGATAATGGCGTGCAATATCTACAATATAGGTTTCAAGGTCTGACCAATAGATTTTGAGTTATTTTTAATAATGTATAATGAAGTCGGTGATACAACATTTTTAATTTTAAATTATGTATGTCCTTTTTTCTATTATAACGCATTTGATATTGTAAAGCTCGAATATATTCATTATAAGTGGTATTATTGTTTGTTTCATATTGAATAGAATTGAATAGAATCATTTTTATTCAATAGAGATTAATACTTATTGAATAATACTTACTGAATTTTTTTTTAACTTTTACCATTGGTACGCAAAAAAAACCTCTGTCCTGCAAAGAACCAGCAAGAAACCCAGCGGGACTTTTAAAAAAATACACTATTTACAATATAATATTTTATATTATTATTATGAAAAGATTAAGAAAAAGCACGGTAGTTATCACCTCATTCTCAGGGATTATTATCAGTCATGTACTCTTTAGTAGTATAATATCTCTTACTAGACAATTTTGCTAAATAAATAATTTAAACCTTAATAGAAAAGGTCTGTATATTTTCTGAGACTTTATTGTAAAAGCGTATACATTTCCCCATGAAGGAATTACTGATCCTTTGGCGTCGAGTAACTGGTATAACTAACTTGTGCTTGTTCCTAGTATTTACAGAATGTACTTCACTATTTTTAATAAAACAATTTTTGTTTTTGCGTACATACGTTAAATTCTCGTAAATATATTGAAAGGCCAAAGTCAATATATTTTTTTGAATTTTTCTCTAAGGGATTCCTTCAGAGAATTAGTAATATTAGGTTTATAACCATATAATAATTCATTAGAGGATATATTAGTAGTGCAATGAGGAGTAGTATTATAGGCTAATATTGCGGTAAATAAATAACAATTCCAGTCGTTTTGGTTTTCATTAACAAAGGATTTTAAGTATGCTTTTAAAGTAGCGTATGATCGTTCTAGAGCTCCATTTGATAAGGAGGAGTAGTAAATAAGTCTTTGAGTTTTAAGATTTGAGTCAATTATTTTAATAAATCAGACGTGAAACACGTACCTAAATCCGTTAAGATTGTTTTAGGGAAACCGAAAAGAGACATAAAATGTACAAGATTTCTGGCTATTTCTTCACTGGTAGGTGTGACCAGAATAAGCACTAGAAAATTTAGGTATATCATCACGTAATGTAAGGAATTTGAATTTTTGAAAACCTTCGTAAATCATAAATAAAAAATCAGGTAAAGGACCAACGATATCAATAGCTTATCGTTCAAACGGTCTAGTAGAAGTAGAAGTTATCTCTATTGGGACCTTATTTATTATTGGGACATTCTCAATGATTTTTTAATTTGTCATAATATACATTTCTTTACATAATCTACTATATCAGAGCGTATACCCTTCCAATAATAGACAGCTTTAATTCGTTTAAACATACGGTTTGATCCTGGGTGATCTGCAATAGTTGAATCGTGATTCTCTTTTAAAATTTTAGGGATTTGAACGGTATTAGGGTAAATTAACTGATTTTTGTATGATTTAGTATTATGAAAAATATAGGCAATCATATTATATACTTTAGTAAAGCTAGCTTAGAAAATGAATCTGAAAAGTCTGTAATATCAGGATTCTCGATTCAAATTTTATAAATATTACATTTTAAATATCTTTAAATTTAGTTTCTTCCTAATGATGAACTTTAGTGTACATAAAATAGTAAGATTTATTCTTATCCTTTACGCATTGAATTGTAAAAGGTTCGAGTTTGGAATTTAATAAGTTCTCAGGCTTATCTAACTGAGCTAATGTTTCTTCACACACTCAAAATATAAAGAAACGGGACACGCAATAGTGTTTAGTTTAGATAAATGTAATCCTTGAGTACATTCTAAGATTATTGTATTTCAAATAGGAATTTCATTAGTAAATTGGTCTTTAAAATATTTTTTATAACTAGAAATATTTAAATTGTTAATATCTACAACATTAGCGGGACAGCGGGATAACGCATCGGCATTAGAATTCAGACGGCCTTGTTTATAAACAATTTCGTAATTGTATTCTTCGAGTTTTAGGCGCCAACGAATGAGCCTGCTACCTGGGTATTTCACCTTAAATAGCCATACCAATGGTCTATGATTGGTGACTATTTTGAATTTATTACCGTAGAGGTAAGGACGAAACGTTTTGACTGCGAATAAAATGGTTAGAAGTTCTTTTTAGGTAGTTGAATAATTACCTTCGGAACGGTTTAAAGAATGTGATGTATAAGCTATCAGCTTATACTTGCCTAACCGGACGGACCTTGAGATAAGATTGTACCTACGCCGTAAGTACTTGCATCCGTGGTTACTATGAATGGCTGAGAAAAGTCTGGATATTGGAGCAACGGAGCAGTGATTAATTTTTCTTATAAAACATCGAAAGTAAGTTGTTGTTCTTGAGACATGTGGAACTTGGCGTCTTTTTTTATAAAGAAGTAAGTGGTTTGGTAAATTTAGAAAAATTAACAATAAATCGGTGATAATAGGCTATTAGAACTAGGAAAGATTTAATTTCTTAAGGACTCTCAGGAATTATAAACTGTGACACTGCTTTTACTTTGTCTGGATTAGGAGAGACACCCTTATCGGTGACAATATGATTAAGATAATTTACTTTACGTCTTAAAAATTCGCATTTGTCTGGTTGCAATTTTAAATTATATTTCGCTTTAGGACGGAGGCTGATCGTCGTCCAAAATTATGGCAGGCGCAACCTTAGGCACGGCTAAGGCTTAATGTCGACCTTGATGATTTCTGGGACCTCGGATTCGGATGCCAATGTCTTTTATGACCGCTTGGCATCCCACTTCTGACACCAATTATTTAGAAGGCCGATCCCGGTTGACTTAAAAAAAAAACACAAAATAAACTTAAAGGTTTTGAATTAAACAAAAAAAAAGTTTACACTCATAATTAATAATGTACCTGACTTCCGAACTCTAATATGTCTTGGATTCTATGTCCGATGTACTCCGGGCTCTGAATCTAAATAATGGAATAATATATTAATATAGAAAAGAAGAATGCAATTACTGACTGACGTGATATAAAAGAAATGTACTGTGGGTTAAATAAATACTTAATAAGATTTAACTGCGTGGTAAAAAGGGATATAACAGTACGAAGATACTAAAAGGTAGGTCCGGGCTAATTCTGACATCGGGATGTCAATCACCTCAGTCCCCCGTAACCATGGGTGCAGGAAAGCACCTTAAACCTCGGTATTTTAAAGTAAGTATATTTTAGCGCGATTAAATCCATAAAAGAGTGGCGGCCTCGTACCGGTGAACGAAGAGTAGGGCGTCCCGCCACTAGAACTCCTACTAAAAGTCGATGGATGCAAGTGGCTCAGGACCGTGATTTGTGGCATTTCTTTGGGGAGGCCCTACTATGAGTCGTCATTTTTGACATCAATTTTATTTTTGCGTATTTGTATAGTATTCTAATCTGGTTGGGCTGTATAAATATATAAAATAAAATGCAAAATTACATTGAAATTCATTTAATATTGTAAAATAAATAAATAATACATAAATAAATAAAAACCCAACCAGATGGAAGCCCTCAGCAGTCGTCACGGTTCTCAGTGGCCTCAGATGACCCTAGAGGCTTACCGGGATTAGCGCGTTGGCAGAAACAACCACTAGAATAATTTCGGTCGGTAGACAATCCCAAATATTCTATTTATTATTATATTACTAGTTATTTCTGAATTTGTACATATTCTTCTATTACAATTTGCTTTAAAAATAATTGATGCGAAAATATAGTTTTCGTGAAGTTAAAATTAATGAAGTCAGAACGTTCAGGGAGCATAAAACCGTCTCCGTTTTTCCATTTCTTGTTAGTGGAGTGGCGTCATTTGTATTTTCTTTCGCTATTTCTCAAGAACCATTTTAGCAAATTCACTCTTTATGTCATTAAGCAATTTCTCTTTGAGGTTCAAATAGTTTCTGAATTTAAACATTGTCCAGGTTTTATGCCTGAACGATACTCGACCAGAATTACTAAAAATGGTAGTGACTAGATTTATTTTTGATTATTCTAAGATAATCTTTGATCTTTTTACATCAGCAATTAACAACTTAGACCTTTCTAATTCGATTCGAACTGACATGATTAACTGATTAGTTTTCTTTATACACAAATTGTATTGATATATATACATAAACAATATACGTACGTACATACGTACAATGTATATACATATACAAATAAATAAAATGAAAGATTCTGTTTGCAATGTCAAAATAACAGCTTTTACTAAACGCATATGAAAGTATATACGTTACATATAACAAAAAACAATTTAAAAAAGTTATGTCTGTCTGTCTGTGTGCTCTGATGGTTCCGGCTAATCTCCGAAACGGCTGGACCGATTTTGACGGGACATTCACCATCAGCTAGCTGATGTTATAAGGAGTAACTCGGGTTACTTTTATTTTAGAAATGGAATTGGGGTTTCGCACAAAAAAATCAAAACCCTAAATTACACGCGGGCGAAGTCGTGGGGAACAGCTAGTTTGGACAAAAATTTCTAGGTCATACAAATACTCGTTCCACGCAGGATCAAATAAACGGCTTTCAGCGCCGTAGTGAATGGTAATCCAGTACTATATTGAGGTAGACAAATCTGATAACCTTCCCGCATTAAAAAATATATCAAGAAAATGGTCTTCTCCTTTTTAAGACCCGGTAAAGCACCTGCTAATCTTTTGATATTACTTGAGTATATGGATGGCCGTGGTTCTTTACTGTATGCTGTGCTGAGCTAGTTAGCCCCCTCTTCTATTGATAAAAAATTTCAATGCTAAACAGGCTGGCAGATTTTCCGTTTGGTGGTAGCGGAAGAGAATCCATTACTGCATTTTGATCTGTTGATATTTATTAACACATAGTTTTAAAAAATCACTTGTTTAAAACAGTATGAATTCCAATTGGAAATTAGTTATGATTTAAAAAAATACTTCGACAGATTATATCACCATGCTTTTAATTTATAAATGAAGGCAATGCATTATTGCAAAAAGTAAATTCACAGCCTTCTATATACCTGGCTGGCCTGAACTAGACACAAGATCTCCTCTTACTTAGGCGGGTGGAGAACTTATTTCTACATCAATCCCTCTCAGAAATGAAAAGAGGCATGTCCTTAGGATTGGGATACTTATTACATTTCATCGGCTAATGTCATTTGAAGATCATCGAAACCCTTATTGTGTAGTTTCAATAGAGTCCTCAAGGATTCTGTATTGTTTACAGCTGTAACTTGGTCTCCCAGTTACAACATTGCGAGAAATAAGTGATATTAACTTTGTCGCTTTAACCGTATGGTATTGAGTTAAAGTTATTAAGTATCGTCTCCTCAGGCGTATTTTCGGGTTGATGGAGCAAGGCAATTAATCTAAAAGGGAATATTTAATAAAATTACGGTTTCTATTTTGTATATCAATTAACTATTTAATGGATGATGGACTCCTTTCTATAGGTGAGGTTCATGTGTAGTAGTAATTTGTTTACTGGGTAAAGTACCCAAATCGAGCAATGCACTCTTACTAGTTGATAATAATAATGTCCTCCAGACTGAATTTCAGTTGGAGCGGCCAGTTTCAAAGCAGACTAGCAACCTGCGCATGTAAGGATCATAGTCCGATGGAACGGAAATCCGACACGACCGCAGCGACATCAGACTCAAGATGACTAGTTTTATGTGCTTTCCGAGGCACGGAAGTGAAACACGGCCAAGTTTCTGACTCCGGGAAGTGAGAATTTCTTGACAGAAACAGCAAAGAATAGATATTAGCCCGACCAGGGATTCAAACCCGGGACCATCATTTTTTCTTTAATTTGTTTACGTAATTTTAATTAAATGTATTATAAGATTATTAGATTTTTTAACAGTACAGTAAAAGAAATATGTCTGACAACTGCTCCGCACTGACATAATAATAGCGCTGTGGCCGTGGCAACACTGCTTCAGCATCATGCTGATTCGGATGCCTTTTCGTTGCTTCAACCTAATATAATTGCATATGTTGTTATTTTTTGTTATTATCTTAGTAGTTGTAATTTCTTTTTATTACGCATTGTGTTTATTCGACATGGAACTTATCGATCTATCAGTCCAATTTAATTAAAAAAAACCCACAAAATTTTCTTGTAGTTTTGTTTTTATCATGACCGAAAAATTTGAAACTGCAATTTTAAGTGAGACAAAAATCGAATTAATTTAATCAACCTTACTACCTTACTTAGTACAAAGTGCGTGTCTAATAAATAGACCCTCTCAATAAACAAAAAAAAAAACGTAAAATAAAGAATCCATTAATCTCCGAGGCTTCCAACCCTTACGTTGCGTAATAGCGGCACGTCGAGCGAGTTAATGGTACTTTTATCATCACGACAATCAATAAAGGCATCCACTTGTCCAATAAAAATGATTAATACCCGCTCGGGAAGTGTCCACTCACGTTTGATAGATGCTCCGGACTTACGGAGATGCTTACTGCCGAAGTTCCGGAGACTCGTTTGGTACAGCAAAAATTATGAACGAGGTAAAAAAGCGGAATCGATTTTGTAGCAATTTTTACTTGTAACAGGCCACTGCTGAACACTAAAGCCTCTTCTAAAGATGGGCTTTTGGATTTGGCTCATAGTACCTTATGTCTTGCCCCTATATTTTGCCAAAGTTGCCATTCTTAGCTGGGGTCATCGCAGACCCCGGGTAAAAACCCGAAAATTCAAAACAATAAAAATATTATTTTGAATTGCTATCAGAAAAATGCTGCTGCCCATCACCTGTATTAGTTTTCCCCTGTTGTCTTTTACGACCTCACGGAATGATATGGGGTAGTGTATATTCTTTCAGTTACACAATGCAGTTAGTTAAGGTTTATTTTTTAATATTTAAATAATACTAATTACTAAATTTATAATACCGCGATGATCTACTCGCCTACCAAGAGTAATGAATAAATAAATTCACTGCAAAGATTTGATGATGATGATGAAATGTGAGAAATAGTAAAGAATTTGTTTTTATTGAAGAAAATTTCAAAAGCGAAGACAGTTCCCCTATTATCATGTTCACACTCCTCTGTTTCACTTTTTTTTCATAGGATAAGGGTGACAAACGAGCACACAGGCCACCTGATGGTAAGTGGTTGCTGCGGCCCATAAACATCTACATCTATCCTCGTTTGCGAATTAAAATGCAGATGCGTTGTCACCCGTGAGAACTAAGTTGGAATGCCTCATTTCCAGTAAAAAGGGGCCTCCGGCCACCTGCACTCACCAAGCGTAACGCAGAGGTAAACCTCTACTTCACGCTGGTGTTCTGTGAGGTCGTGGTGCCACCCCGGTTCGAGCCGGCCCATCCGTGCGACAGCAAAAGCCGCCGCGTGGCTCTACCACTGTTTAAAACTTTCACTACACTTTAATTTACATTCTGGTTCATTAATATTAAGTACGCTAAAAACATTGACGCTTAATTTATAAAGTGAAAAAAAACCACTTAAAACCAAATACTAGTCCAACAACTTATGAAACGCTTAATTTACTGATTTCTTATATTTACTAGACATTGAATAAAACTGTTTTTTGGCTACTGAAATTAAAAAAAAAGTACAAATTCTATTAGAGAAGATGCCTAGGTGTTACCTTTTGCTTGGGATCCTATAATTAATAAATGTGCATATCATCATTTTATTATAGTATTCTAAGAAGCATATATTACAAATTTAAGACAAAAAAAAGGTGAGAAGAAGACTATATATTTACACATCTTGGAAAGTCATTCATACTTTAAACGAGCAATTCTAACGTATGTATAATATGTATATAAACTGGAGATGGGCAGCAGCATCTTCCTGGTAAATTCCATATAGTTATTTACATTAATTATATTTAGTTATTGAATTCTTATACCTTTATTGACGTGACAACGTCTTATAAATCGATGAAGCTCGCTGCACGAACGAAAAAACATGACTCATGCGGCGTTACCTACGCGTTCCATTTAAAGTGCAAGCGAGAGCGCGGAACGAGCGACTATGCGAGCGAATGTGGTGTCAATTGTTTATAGCAACGATAATTGCGGCGATAAAGGTAATGATTCTTTCGATATTAAATATTTCTTATGACGTTGTCACGTTCAACTATCGTCAGTAAACCGACTTTACAGACAACCGATTTTTATTCACCACGCCATGGGTTGACTGGCAAAGAAGGTTAACTGTCATTAATTCCGCCCTTTGTAACCTTTATGGTTAACGCAATAAGGTTTTTAAATATATAAATAATACCAAAGCTGCGGGTGGTAATTCGAGTGGCTACTATGACTAAAATTCCTATGTGAAAATACGTTTTCTTCGATCAACACCACTTAATAAATGTAGACTATAGCGCCATATTGTTTTTTGCACGCTTTTGCTTTTTATCACCATTTCATAGAGCATATGGAATAAATCTGAGATTAATCGTCAGAAGCTAGCTAAGCGCTCGTCTTAAATATTAAAGTAAGCGAGCAACACAAGTTTTATCCATCTAATACAAGTTATTTGAAGAGTGACAGAAAATATGGTGAGAAAAATTCAATATTATATATTTTGTTATAATACAAAGCAGCACACTCTCTCTTGCGTCATAATTCTCTCAGAGATGCGAGGAATCTGAACATTGATACGTGCGGGTATGTAGACTTCTTTGCTTTTTCATCATCATCATCATTAAAGCAATACACAAGTCAACATTCCTTGGGGGAGGCCCCAAGGAATGCCCCAAGGCACGTTCCTGAGCCAACTGCATAAATCGACTTCGTGCATGCCTTACCAGGTTTCACTCCATCTTTGGGGGGGGGGGGGGGGCTCGCCCTGCACTTCGCCTACCGATATGAGGCACTTTTATTGAGAAGTTTTTCCCCATCGTTTGTCGGTTTATCGAAGTATATCGCCTGCCAATTCCACTTTTATATACATTTTTCTTAGTTTACTTATTATATACATGGAAAAATATCAGAGGTCTGTTTAGAGTTTCGTACCCAAATAACCAACGGGACATATAACAGTATAACATGAAATAATAAAAATAAAAATAAATTAAAAATTATACCCCTACTAGCAACGTGTTTTTTGCATACATAGTATTAAATTTTGTACCATGGTACGGAACCCTTCACGTGCGAGTCTTACTCGCACTTGGCCGGTTTTTTTATTATTTGTTGTTATAGCGGCAACAGAAATACACATTCTGTGAAAATTTCACCTGTCAACCTATTACGCATCATGAGATACAGCCCGTTGACAGACATACGGACGGACAGCGGGGGCTTAGTAATAGGGTCCCGTTGATTACGCTTCGGGTACGGAACCCTAATAAAATAAAATTCAAAATTAAAGGGGGTTCCCCAACTAGAAACGTGTATTACGATGGCCAAGTACGAGTCAGACTTGTGCATGAAGGGTTCCCCTTCATGCACAAGTCTGACTCGTACTTGGCCGGTTATATAATTATTAGAGTGACGAAATAGCCAACAGTCCTAGTGATTTGTGTGTTTTACAACCCATGAATAACTGCTTCTTTTACTTCACTAGCCAAAGAAATTCCCCTACTGGACACTCCTCTCGCAATGTAGGGAGATTTTACCTTAATCACCACGCTTAGCAGCGATGGCAGATTCAGATTTCTTCCCGTCATTAGTCTAGATATTTTACGTCTGGGAAAATACGTGGTAGAGCCATGCTGCCGTTATATTATTGTTACAGCACGAATGGGTTAGATCGACTTGAGAAGGGTGTGGTCTTCATAATATCAACAAGGAAGGATACGAGGCATTCCATCTTAGATATCAGAGTTGCCAACGCATCTGCGTTTTGCCTACAGGTCACAGGATCCCCTTACTAAGTAGACTGTGAACTCTATTGTTACAATTATTTTATAAAAATCAAGATGGATATACCGACCTATCGTAAACCATACGATCTTCTTCGCATCACCTTTACCGGCATCCACGAGACGAAAGATGGTGACGGATTGGTGTATCTGCTACCAACTTCAAATAAAGAAATCAAAAAATGCATTACCGTCACTCCTGGGGACAAAGCTAAAATATCTCACAGCCTGTTAGAAAGGTATTTGGAACACAGCAGTGGGTTCATTGGTTCTTGGTGGAATAATTAACACAGTAGTTCCAACCCAGACAGACTCCTAGACTGAAATGCCTTAATACTTTGTAGTTTCTAGTTAATTAAGATAAACATGAGTTTAACTCAGTTGAGTTTAACGCTGTCTTTCACTTTAAATAGCTCTTTTAGAGCAAAACCTATTTAAAACTTTGAAATTATTTTAAAGTCAGAGCTTTTAAAATAGACGCTTATTCTTAAAAAAGGATCTAAAGGGACGCAAAGTTGGAAAACTTTGTTTGGCATCATGCTTTTAATATATTCATCACTAGTTTTTAAAGCATAAACTTGTAACCTTAGTCACATAATAAAAACATGAATGTAACGACCTCAAAATTATTTCAATAACGAAGTACAAAATAATAATTAAAAGTAAAGAAAACAATAGTATTAAAGGTGACAATAAATTCATATAACAGGTTAATATTTAGCCTGCATTGTTAGAAAATTCCTTTTTAATTTTCAAAAGAGCGTTGTAAGCTACTTATTTCCATCACCAATTAAGCAATTGTTATTAAAACAAAACATAACATAAAAACTCACGCCTAACTTCTTTTCTGAGTTACCCAGATGGGTGGACAGAGACTACAGACTTCCACCAACTCATCCTAGTCACTCCCTACATGTGTCAAGAGCAGACTCGAGTCTTAGTCGTGTGTTAGTGGCGTAAAATCTATTAGCCCCCGTTTTATACTATGAGCCGAAAGCAAAAGAACATTTGCTATTCTAATTTTAAAAATGGATTTACTTATGCTACAAAGGTTTGTTAAGGTGGCATTAATTATAACATGCAATCCTTTTATTCTAATATAACTTTTAAATTTAGCTTATAGCCTGAATATTGTTTTTAAAATATTATTACGCGGTAAAAAAAGTTATGCATTATCATCATCATCATCATTACAACTCTTTACAAGCCGCTGCTGAACATAGGCCTCCCCCAAGGAATGCCACAAAGCACGATGCTGCGCCACTTGCTTATTTATTTATTTAACAATTTATGCACACACAAAATAATGTTACAATGAAGAAAAAAAAAGATATTTTTATATTTATTTTATTTGCTTCGACTTTGAATCGACTTTCTGCATGAAGAAGTTATGCATAAGGTAAAATAATATAATTTTTAAGACTTTCATAAATTAAATTATCAGAAAGTGCACAACAGACCAATAAGCCATATAACTCGAATTACCAACAATCGATGTGGAAGAAAGATTATCGAGTGGCAGTCTGTCAGAAAGGTAAGGCGGCCCTCCACTTTAGTGAGTGACGACCTGTAATACATGTGGGATATCGATTGATGCCGGTGGCTTAGAATCGCGCTCTGAGGTATGGACTGTAATAATGATGATAATGATTAAAATTGCTTCGGAATTATGATACCTTACAAACTAATCAATTGTATTTAAAATAATAATAAAGTACTTCCATCTGAATAATATAGTTCTTCATCTCGAATATTCGATTTCGATTTGAGTAACCATAAATGTATAACTAAATTTCCATTTAGCCACTCAAATTGATTTAAATCCACGACTTTTGAGTTTCTCGATACGTATCCTTAACCATTAGGCTAATGTCGTTATTTCAACTGGTGAAATCAAAGTCAAACACTGGCATGATATAATTGATTATGAAAAATAAATGTACTATACATAAATCATAAAAAAAATTATTAACGTTGCACGGTTTCTTACTAGGTGGTAGGATACTTTTTCTGCCTAGGGACCCGTCTGCGAAGGTATTATATCATCCTCCTACCCATTTCTCTCGCGAGAGGCAGTCCTTGCCAGTATAAACAGGCTTTGAGGCATTCCATCGTAGTCTTCAGAGGCGACAACGCATCTGTAGGGTTCATTGTTTGTGTTGTAGCTGCTTACCATCAGGTAGAATTGCCAGTATAAACAGGCTTTGAGGCATTCCATCGTAGTCTTCAGAGGCGACAACGCATCTGTAGCGTTCATTGTTTGTATTGTAGCCGCTTACCATCAGGTGGAATGTATGAATGAATGAATATACTTTATTGTACACCACAAACAAATAAACAAATTACATAACAAAAGACAGGTTAAATGTACAATTTGGCGGCCTTATCGCTACATAGCGATCTCTTCCAGGCAACCAAGGGTGTAAAGGAATAAACAATGAATACTAGGTAGGTGGTGCAATATAAATTATACAAAATATAATATCAATATATGCGATATATAGACAATAAATGCAATAAAATAACATATAAATAACTAACACATGAAATGATATAAATTACTAATACATAATAAAAGATAAAGTAAAGCATATAATATATACATAAACATACATATATATGAGTATATAAACAAACTTACATATCTACCTAAAATACATAAATAAATTACAAATTTCCTCAAACAATAATATAAAGCTGATAAATATAATAAATACATAATTACATAATTTATCCTAACGGTCTCCGAACGATTGAGACAAGTAATGTTCTTTAAGTAATCGCTTAAAGATTACAATAGATTGTGCTTTACGTATATACAAAGGTAGGGCATTCCAGAGCTTGATAGACTCGACAGTGAAAGATTTATTAAAAAACGATGTTTTGTGAGTTGTTACCCTTAAAACGAATTTTCTAGAAGAGCGTAGAGGTTCCCCCGGAAGCCCCACAAAATTAAACTTCTCTTTTAGATAGAATGTATGTTCGTTTATCACTTCAATTTTATTAAAATGGCCGTGGCCTTCTTCGGTTGAAGTTGACCGCAGGTGTCCATGGACTGCTGTAACTACTGACCATCAGGTAGACTGCAAAATCGTTTGTCATTTCAGTTTTATGAATAATACTAGCTGTGCCCCGCGGTTTCAGCCGCGTTATGACGTGTCCGAGGTAAGCGACATGACCTAGTTCAAGCATTTTATAACGGCTAGGGTTTAAGCGTCGTTCACGCGCCCAGCCAAGTATTGAATTATTTTAATTTTACATTATCTCTTAAACAATGCGTCCAAATAACATGGTATAAAGAACAAAGTTTATCTTCATAAAATTGGCTTAATGATGAAGTAACTTTCGTTCGTAAGGATAAATAGGCCATGCCTAATAATAACGCTCATAAATCACTTTTAAATTTTCAATATTTTTGTCACAAAATACCAAATTATGGCTTATGTATAAGAAATAGACATATGGTATCGCGGACTTTTTTTTAGACGGAGAAAAGGTCTATATTTTTCTAGAATATTGTATTTACGTATCCCTAACGATAACACCAGCGTACGCGGATAAATCATTTCGGGAGTGCTTTTTCTTCTGACTTGTTTAACAAATATCCATATTTAAGGCTAGCTGAGTAATATAGCTTAATGCTAGATAGCCTATAATATTCCTCATGAATCTGGCTATAATATACAAAAATAATTTTTCAAATCGGACTGGTAGTTCCAGAGACTAGCGCGTTTAAACAAACAAAAAAAACAAAAAAACTCTTCCGCTTTATTATATTAGTATAGAAGTATAGATTATGTATTGAACAAAATACGTATAAAACGTTTAATATTAATCGGAAATACATTGTTGTACGCAATACAATTCACAATATTGCAGTAAACATTTTATGATAAGTACCTGAAAACAGAATTGCTATTCGCGGAACAAATTTTCAACGACCGGAATCCTGATTCTTACGTCTCATAAGCGGCCGATATGCAATATTCGATATATTACGCGGCGTCTTGAGAATGTCTAGTCGGTACCGGTGCAAACGTGATCGAGACTATTCGAGAACAAATTTTCCACAATATATTCAATTTGAAATTCCGATTAAATTTGTAAACAGATAAACAGATAACTCGCATTACTTATCAAACTTTTCAACTTAAAAATCTTCAACTTCATTCAAGAACTCGAGCTTTATCTCTTCATATGATTTTTTATTTCAAAAGCTTTACTCCTTCAGTAGAATTATCGACTGTGTCGCGAGAGTTAAGATAATATAGAGATAGATTTAGGTTATAGAGAGAGTTAAATTGAACAAACAAAAATATCCAAAAGAAAAATGATTTTTCACTTTAAACAGACATCAAATGATTCTTTGAAAAAAAAATTACGTTTTCAGTAGGATTTTCTCCTGTCTCATGGAAGCTTTTTACGTCCATAAATTATACAAAGATAAAAATCCAGACCTGGAACAATTATTTTTGTAACTCATACAAGACGCATCCTTACGAGATTCGAACCCGCAGTCCCACAGCTTCACAAACAAAGTCACTGCGCTACCCAGTCGTCTCAGTTCTATGCCGAGTAGTCTTCAGTCATGTGCCTTCATTTTAAAGAATCGTTATTATTACAAAAAATAAATTTTACCTTTAGTAAAAAAAATATTATAGGTACCGATTTGGGTTTCGCCGTCACATTATACATACACGAAAAGAAAAAAAACTTTCAATACGCATTCTTTAAAACCTATCTATCTATATATCTATACTATTATTTTAAAGAGGTAAAGTTTGTAAGTTCGTGAGTTTGTTTGTAGGAAGTAATCTCTGGAATTACTGAACCGATTTTAAAAAATTTTTCACCGGTAGAAAGCTACATTATTCATGAGTGACAGGCTATATTTGATTGTGATTAACTATATGTTTTATGTGAAATAACAATATTTATCAATCAATTCCAAAAATAAATCCTAAACACTATATACTAAGAACTACTCAAGATAATTTCATCACAAGTAAAAATATTTCACGCCCAGCAAAGTGGGCACGGGTCAGCTAGTAATATTATAGAGGCAAAGTTTTTAAGTTTGTGAGTTTCTTTGTAGGAAGTAATCTCTGGAACTACGGAACCGATTTTAAAAATTCTTTCTTCAGTAGAAAGCTAAATTATTCCTGAGTGATATAGGCTATATTTGATTGTGATTAATAATTTTTTTTATGTGAAATAACAATATTTGTCAATCAATTTCAAAAATAAATCCCAAATACTATGTACCAAGAACCATACAAGATAATTTCATCACAAGTTAAAATTTTTGACGCCCAGCAAAGTGAGCACGGGTTAGTCCATATACAAAAATCTATTACTGTCCGTTAGTCTCGCAAAAACTCAAAAACGGCTCGACCGGTGATAAGATTCCTAGATGGTTTAAATTTATTTAGACCCGTTCAAAGCCGGGTGGATCACTAGTATTGAATAAAAAGTTAATATTTTTTCTGTATTACCTAGGTGCGCAAATTTCGTTGCATTAACCGCGTCCATTACGTTCATGTCATTGTAAGCTTTTCTCTATCTGACTCTCATCGATCTTCAATTGAAAATAAAAATGAAAATGTGCTGTCACACCCGAGAACTGATAGAATGCCTCGTTACTATTTAAAAGGGTGTCCGGTTCTCTACACTCACCCTACGAAACACAGTAGCATCAAGCATTAAGCTGCTATTCTGTGAGAGCGTGGTCCAACCCAGGTCAAGCCGACCCATTCGTTCTGCAGCCATAATTCGAGTACAGCTGCAGTGTGGCTATGCTACGTTTAAATCTATGGGAGATAGGCCATGTTCAGCGATGGACTTTTAATGGATGGATTGCTTTCAGTTTAGAGGCATTTCATCTTAGTCATCACGTGTGACAACGCATATGCATTTTGATTCGCAGACGAAGATAGATGTAGATGTCTATGGGCCACATGGACTGTGTGCTCGTTTGTCACCCTATCGTATAAAAAAGTTTTATAAAAACAATAAACATTTAAGTTTAACTTCAATTAATTTCAACTTACATATAAACTAACAATAAATAACTTGATTTTCAAAAACTTATTTTTCTACCACGTTTTTTACAAGATTCTGAGATGTGTTATAAAATTTCAAGTCTCTAGCTTATCTGGAAGTTAGTTTAGAATCAATTAATAAATTCGACCCGAACAGACATATACGAAAGCAAATTTATAAAACTTGTTAAAAACAGAAACTATCATTGAAGCCATACATTTGAAAGCAATATTCAACGTTATTATTACCGCGTCACCATCATAAAAATGGTTGCCGTAAGAGGCGATGGAGGTAAACAAAACAGGATATGGGCAGCACCGTTTTTTAATGACCGCCTATGCGGCGGAATGATAAGATATGATATAGTAATAGAATATAGGGAGGCCTATGTTCAAAAGTGGACTTTATAGGCTATAACAGTAACGGTAATAAACATTATGTTACATTTTATATAATATTTATAACATCTTACATTTTACGAATTTCAATAGATGAAACACACGATATACGGCTAAATTCTCGAGCTTAAACTATTAGTTGCATTTGGTCCACTAAAGTGCTTTCTCATCCGAGAAACGTATTGGTCAAGCTATCTGGGGGACGTTAATTCAATTTGGCCTTGGATCGATGCCTCCAAATTTACTGTATGTTCTGTGTAGAAAAATGTTTATAATGACATTTTATACGCTACGTTCAACTAAAAATAATATTATCACAATATGGATTTAAAAATAATACATGTAAAACATATTTTTTTTTAATTTAAAGTACTTTATTGGGTAAAGGATTTTACTAGGTAAAAGGCCTTCTTTTTACGTGCATGTATGAAGAAGATAATGAATCTGAAAGAAGCGAAAGAGGTATGTAAGGATCGTGACACTTGGCGATCTGTTCTCTCTGGCTACCCCATTAGGGATTGTACGTGAAGATAAGTAGGCTTTCTTTTTAAGTGATTCTTTTTATTTGAAAGTTGATGATTCTCATTTAGTCACACATAAACATTTGATCAAGATCTGACCAGTAGTTTTTGTGTTATCCTTAACAATGCGTATTTAAATAACTCCGACAACGTTGATGATGTTCTCATTTTATTTATATTGTAGTCGGTTCTACAAAATTTTCAATTTTACCACTTGTAAGTTGTCTGTCTAACAGGTACGTACCGGATGGATACCCTATCAACATTTTCTGCCGCCTAACAGTAGTGCTTGCAGTCCTGTGTTCTGGTGCAGACAGCTCATCTAAAGCCTTCTTTGTTTAGAGTTGCTGATGTTTAGTGGCGTTAGCCAATTGCCATCAAGTTAACTATAAGTTCGTTTGTTACTTTAGTTTCTTTTTCATTCATTACAGCCCTTCACAAGTACACTGCAGAACATAGGCCTCCCCCAAAGAATGCCACCAAGCACGGTCCTGAGCCACCTGCATCCATCGACTTGCTGCATGTCTTACCAGGTCGTCACTCCATCTCGTGGGGGGGCGCCCTACACTTCGCCTACCGGTACGAGGCTGCCACTCAAGAACCTTTCTCCCCATCGGTTGTCGGTTCTTCGAGCTATATGGCCGGCCCACTGCCACTTCAGCTAACTAATCCGTTGGGCTATGTCGGTTACTCTGGTTCTACTGCGGATATCCTCATTCCTAAGTTGTATAAACAAAAAAATATACCTACTAAATATAATTAAGGTAACAAATGGCAGTCTTTATGCCAGTCGACATTCTCTGCTATTGATTCCATGTCCCGCTAAAAATAAAGTTGTAGGTGGCTTGATTATTACAAAAATTGAAAGCAAAATAAGTGAAATGACTTATAGACAGTAAATACTTAAAGACTTTAACAGTGGTAGAGCCACGTGGCAGCTTTTGCTGTCGCACGGATGGGCCAGCTCGAACCGGGGTGGTACCACGACCTCACAGAAAACCAGCGTGAAGTAGAGATTTACTTCTGCGTTTCGCTTGGTGAGTGCAGGTGGCTGGAGGCCCTTTTTACTGGAAATGAGGCATTCCATCTTAGTCCTCACGGGTGACAACGCATCTACATTTTGATTTGTAATAGAGGATAGATGTAGATGTCTATGGGCCGCAGCAACCACTTACCATCAGGTGGACTGTGTGCTCGTTTGTCACCCTTATCCTATAAAAAAACAACCATGTAAGAGCTGTAATAATATTAAGTGAATAGGCTTTTGTTAAGCCATTGTGCATTACTATCTTCGGCTGCATCTCCATTCATTATCAGGTGGAATAATAGTTATAATGTATTGTAATATTATTATCGACTTGAAACAAAATTGATGGCGCTAGATCAGCGGCTAACATTTATTGCTTACCTCTGTTTAATCTCAAATTACTTTCTGCTTTACATTCGGAAAGAAGTATTTTCATACCTTGTTTTTTTTTTATTTATATTGATTTTATCTTATCTTATTTTTTATCTTATTTTTTTATTGATATTTTGCAAATGTAAACTATTCATCTAATTCTAACCTCTCGGCACCGCCTTCTTGTTTCATAATAATAAAATTTAAAACGACAGTAGCTTAATAGTATGCGTGATGGCCTAATACTATATTTAGCATGTTGCAGCTATTGTATGGTTGTAGCACGAATGGGTTAGCTCGACCGGGGAAGGACCACGCTCTCACAGAATACCAGCGTATAATAGCAGCATAATGCTGCTGTGTTTCGTATGGTGAGTGTAGGGAACTGGAGACCATTCTTACTGGAAAAGAGGCATTCCATCTTAGTCCTCACGGGTAACAACGCATCTGCATTTTGATTCTGTTTTATTGATTCATTTTTATCTACATTTATAAGTTAGTAATTGGACGCTGTAGCCCATAAACATCTACATGTCTATGGGCCACAGCATCCACTTACCATCAGGTGAACTATGTGCTCGTTTATCACCCTTATTCTATATAAGAAAGGGTATGTATGGACTGCGACCTCTAAAAGTCATGAGTTGGATCTGTCATTAGACTACTGTCGTGAACCACTACCAACACAACCAGTTTAAACTATGGTAATAATTAGAATTGCTTTATAATTGACTTTATTTCATCCATAAAATACCTTCGTGTCCGAAAATATTTGGTAATAATTTTTTCGGGCGATGGAGCATGTTTGAAATCCTTCGCAGGGTTAGAATTTTATTTAATATACCATACATTCCAGTTTACCTTCAGGGGTTAAGGGTCGCGTTAAAAAAATTATTTTTACGGTATCCATTTAATTTATTAATCATATGAATTGTATATTTATATAATACTAGCAATTCGCCCTGGTTTCGCAAGGGGTTTTTTTTATAGGATAAGGGTGACGAACGAGCACATAGTCCACCTGATGGTAAGTGGTTGCTGCGGCCCATAGACATCTACATCTATCCTCTATTACAAATCAAAATGCAGATGCGTTGTCACCCGTGAGGACTAAGATGGAATGCCTCATTTCCAGTAAAAAGGACCTCCGGCCACCTGCACTCACCAAGCGAAACGCAGAGGTAAACCTCTGCGTCACGCTGGTATTCTGTGAGGTCGTGGTACCACCCCGGTTCGAGCCGGCCCATCCGTGCCACAGCAAAAGCTGCCGCGTGGCTCTACCACTGTCAAAAAGTGTGATTTATGGATCTCGACAACAGCGCCAGTTACCGGATCCAATTGTTGAAAGTTGAATATAAACCATTGAGGAAGCCACTCAAACACACGCAAAAAATTTCATCGAAATCGGTCCAGCCATTTTCGAGTTTTTGCAAGATTAACGGGCAGCAATTGATTTTTATATAGAGAGATGTTACAACAAATGTTAGTGTAAATAATAAATTTTAGATTAGCTAACTAAATTTAGTTTTGAGCATAAGCTAATTGCGTATGGCAATATTTTACCAACATCTTTTAAACAACATACGATTGATCCGCCTGAGCGTTTACCGCCAAAGCTAGAGCACGATGAAAAACCATAATATATAGGACCACGCTCTCACAGAAGCTTTTTTACCAATAAAAAGGGTTTTCGCTTCTCTACGCTATTGTGTTTACGTGTCACAAAATTCATTTACCATCAATTTAACTGAGATCTTGATTGTCATTTACATTTGTATTAAGAAAGCGACCACTGTAGTTAGACTTCTCATTCTTACAAATGCAATATAATTTTCAAGTAAATATTAACATTACAAAATACACAAATATTGAGGGAAAATTTAATTAAATATTAAAAATTGTGTACAACCGACTTCGATGTCAATTATTAAGAATAACTCAAAAACTATTGGTCAGACCTTGAGCAAATTTATATGTGTAAGTAAAATGTTTGTCTGTCCGTCTATCAGTCTGCATTGCTAATCCTAGGAGTGGCTAAACCTGTTTTGATTTGACTCCACGAACAGATGGAAAGGAATTCCAGGAGTGATCTTAGCTATATTTTGCCCAAATAAACCTGAAGATTTTTTCCTGTGAACTGGAATAATTGATAAAATTTGACGAAATCATTTATGAATGTTTTAATAAATCAATCCTACCCTCCGCAATAATGGATCCCATTCTGGCGAAGCCGGGGCGGGTGGCTAGTAATAATAATACTTTTCTGAAAAGGGATTAACCTCAGTTACGGACAGTTAAGAGATCAAAGTGGCAATTAATTCGTATTAAGCAAAAGGAACGAGTACTTTTACGAGAAATTGAAGAGTTAATTTTTTCATGAAAAATAAATAAATTGTGGCAATTTGAGATACCATTCATCATCATCATCATCATTACAGCCCTTCACAAGTCCACTGCTGAACATAGGCCTCCCCCAAAGAACGCCACAAAGCACGGTCCTGAGCCACCTGCATCCATCGACTTCCTGCATGTCTTACCAGGTCGTCACTCCATCTCGTGGGGGGACGCCCTACACTTCGCCTACCGGTACGAGGCTGCCACTCGAGAACCTTTCTTCCCCATCGGTTGTCGGTTCTTCGAGCTATATGGCCGGCCCACTGCCACTTCAGCTTACTAATCCGTTGGGCTATGTCGATAACTCTGGTTCTACTGCGGATATCCTTATTCCTAAGTTTATCACGCAGAGAAACTCCGAGCATAGCCCTCTCCATAGCTCGCTGAGCGACCTTGAGCTTCCTCATACGGCCAGCGGCGAAGGACCACGTCTCAGTTCCGTAAGTCATCACTGGCAACACGCACTGGTTGTACAATTTCGTTTTAAGGTTTTGAGGTATATAGATACCATTACAAAACCTTTCATTTCAAGTTTAAACCATTGTTTAGCTAACCACCTGATTTAAGAATCACTTAAATTATTTAGCAATAATTGGCAACTCTGTAAATAAAAAAAAACATAAAAAAAAACATAAACACTCACGCCTGTCACCCAGAGGGGTAGGCAGAGACTATGGAATTCCATTTGGCACGATCCTGACACACCTCTCTCGCTTCCTCCACATCCATATACGCTATATACGCTCGTCGGTTAGAGGTACTCTTAATTTGGCCCATTTTCAATATATCGCCAATTTGGTCGATAAACTTTCGCCTAGGGCGACCCTTCCCAACTCTGCCATTCACCTCTGCAACATAAATTTGCTTTGTCACTCTTTCCTCATTCATTCTTTCTACATGACCAAACCACCGAAGCATTCCTTTCTTAATCCTAGTCACAACATCATCTTGCAAACCACACATTTCTCTTATCACATTACTTCTCACCCTGTCATTCATATTCAGCCCTAGCATACTACGTAATGACCGCATTTCTACAGCATTTATTCTACTCTCGTGCTTCTTCTGCCACATCCAACTTTCACTACCATACATTAAAGTAGGCACTAACACAGCATTGTGAATTGCCAAACGTGCCTTTTTGGACACATTCTGACTTTTCACAATAGAGTGTAGAGCCCCGTTCAATCTATTTCCTGCATTCACTCGTCGTTCTATATCCTTATCATATCTACCATCCCTGCTAAACACACATCCCAAATACACAAACTCATCTACTTGTTCTACCAACTCCCCTATTCCTTCTATTCTTATTTCACATATCGTTTTACTTTCTTCTCTTTCAAAAACCATAACTTTCGTCTTACTTGCGTTCACTTTCACTCTGTAAATATTCAAAACTATACAAACCTAAATTTGCTTCAAAGGTGGCAACATTATTCACAGTCTTAGGCCGGTATTCATAGACAATTTCACGTGTAGCTCCATCTTCACAATATCATCTTCAAGTCATCTATTCTTGCTTCTGAGAATATCCCTGATGCGCTACAAAAGCGAGGCAATCCCAACAGGGTTCAGAATATCTTTATATATAAAAATTAAGTTCCACATTGTTTGTCCGCGATGAACTCTTAAACTATTGAACTGATTTCAATGAAATTTTGTACACTGAGTGCAGTTTGGTCCAACTTGAGAGATAGGATACTTTTTATCCCGATAAGTGACCGTCAATATTTTTATTGCAAATCGAGGCCAGCTAGTTTTATTATATAGAACATAAGTTCAATGCGTAAAAATATATGAGACATATATGAGACTTAATTTAAACAGTGCACTTTTGATGAACTGTAATGTGTGCTGAGGTGTAAATAATTTCTATCACACGTGTGGATGTCTTATTGCTTCCATGGAGAGTCCACTCCTCTAATAGATGGCATTATAACCATTTCGTACATATAAATGTAAATGATCCACTGAAAGAAAGTGCAAAAATTGTATTGCGATATATTTTGTTCAACTGTTAACTTGTTAAATTTACGTCACAAGTGAAATTTATATTATTTGTTTTCTTTTTATGAAATCCGACAAACTGCATGTCGTTATAATATTTCCTTCAATGTACCAGAGGTGCCGAAAAATTTGATGGCGAATCCAATTTACGATCGATCGGTCGTGTTAAACAATATGTTACATCGAGCATTAATTTAGAAACCTAGTTATGTCGGAAACATAGGAATTTCGCACCACTACGCATATAGAACGCGACTCATTTTTAAGTCAAAAATTTGATCTTGTGGACACAAAAGTTGGCCACCTCTGATATATACCATGATTCGGTAACATCCTGAAAGGTTTATTTTTGATATCTGTAAACATTTGGCCGATATATTCAAAGTATTAAATTTTAAAATACGAAGAGGAAAACAAAGAGAAAATATTCCTCACCTACGAATGTCCCTGTTTACATATTCAGTAAGTTTTGCTTTATACAGGCTTGAGATCGTTTCGTTACTTTGTACTGTTGTTTCTGCCGAAATGTTCCCGCATATCGGCAGAAACAACAGTACTCACTGAAATATGATTTAAGTTATAAAGGAAATCAGTCATGTGTGTTATAGTTGTACAATTACAGTTCCATGCCAGTATATATATTTTGTATAAAATAAGGGTGACCAGAGCCGTGGTAGCTCAGATGGTTAGCGCTCGCTGTAATCTTCACAGTACTCGAGCAACCCGGGTTTGATCCCCGCCGGCATTAATGAAATTGTTAATAGCAATTTTAAGTGCTGATTTACCACGTGCTCAGCGGTGAAGGAAAACATCGTGAGGAAACCTGCATGTCTGAGAAATAAGAAAAAAATATTTCGAAGACATGTGAAGTTAGCCAACACGCACTGGGGCAGCGCGGCGGACATTTCCTTACCCCAAAACCCTCTCAGAAATGAGAGGAGGTCTGTGCCCAGCAGTGTGACGTAAATAGGCTGCAACTTTACTTTTCAACTTTAGTGGTGACAAACAAGCACATACTCCACTTGCTGGTAAGTGAGTGCTATTGCCTATAATGTAGGCTTTAGCACTCACTATATACAACACAATATGGATTTTAATCGATGATTGTCAACATAGGATCTATAAATACCCCTGAGGTCTAAGATGGAATGCCTCATTACCACTAAAAATTTCTCCAGTTATACACTCACCGTAGGAAACACAGCAGCATATTCTAAGGTTTCACGCTGGTATTCTGTGAGAGAGTAGTTTTATCGCGGTCGAGTCGACCTTCTTTTGCTGGAGTTAGTACAGCTAGCATAAATGCAGTGTGCTTTACAATGTATAAATACCGACTGTTTAAATTAGGCCATAGTTCATTACAATTTATCGGGCTAGTGTAATGTTTCAATCGTAATTATTGTAACCAGTACATATCTAGTCAAAGTCTTTATACGTCCCACTGCTGGGCATAGGTCGCCTCTTATTTCTGAGAGGGTTAAAACCCTAAACTAACTAAAGGTGGACATTTCTTTGCCCTAAAGGGCAAAGAAATGTCCACCGCACTGCCAAATTTTTTTTTGGCGAACTTCACATGTCTTTGAAATATTTTTTTCTTATATCTCAGACATCTAGGTTTCCTTACGATGTTTTCCTCACCGCCGTGCACCTGGTAAATCAGCACTTAAAATTGCAATTAACTATTTCATTGGTGCCGGCGGGATCGAACGCGGGTTGCTCGCGTATTAAATTTACAGCTATAGTATATACTATGAAATTTACAGCGACCCTGAGCTACCAAAGCTCAAACTTTTTTTTTATTTATTTACAGAACCACAAACAAGTTTACAATATATCTTATGCTAAAGCTTATGTTCTATTACAATTTATTACTTATCATAAACTGAACGACGATAGTCACATATAGAGTATAAAACATATAATAATTATGTGAGGGACCTAATTTTTACAAAAATAAAGTACCTTAATTTCTAAAATATTGTTGAACATGTATTAGAGGTTAAAGTTTTGTGTGTTTGTGAGTTAGGATGTGTGTGCGCACATGTGGGTGCGCGCACGTATTTGTGTGTCTGTGCATGTACATAGATAGTCATTGGTTAGATAATTTTATAGTTAGTGTTAGTAGTTAATGTGTTCAAGACTTTAAAAGAGACATTAAGTGTTTAATAGCAAGTTAACTATCTGTCTATTGTATGATCTGGTACTGCAAGAAAATAAATCTACCGAATTAATTTTTTTATTGTATGTGTCAACCATACGATGAAGGGGAGATTGGATACCGGCGTTTGTCCGAGATCTTGACACAGCAAAGAGTGAGTGAGGACGCAAAGAACGCACGTGGTACGGAGTAACTAATACGATTAATTATATCTGTGCAATCATACTTGTTATTGCACAGATCATAAAGTAATCTTGCCTCAAGTTGAGTGCGTCTAGACCTTAAGTCTAAGAGTTTATATTTTGTTAAAAGGAGCACATACGATAAACTCTTACGGTGATATTGTAGTTAACGCGACGCAAGAACTTTTTTTGTATCATTTCAATGCAATGATTATATTTTTTATAAAGTGGGTTCCGTACAGGTACTCCGTACTCCAATTGAGGCCTGACCTTCATAATACTTTTACATTATTCTGTACGACCCTTCATATCAAGAGTGGAAAACAGCTGTACTCCACTCTTGATATAAAAGATCGTCCACATTTAAACCTAATGTGATGTAAGATGTAAGAGAATCCACCAAATCATATCATCAAGTGGGTGTCGTAAGAGGAGATTATTAGAAATTCAAGAAAGGCCTCTTAGCCTTCAGATGTAATATACCCAGATCGCGATTTTTTTATTGAATAGAGAGCAAAACATTATAATTATTGAATATAGTTATTGGATTGGGAACGGAGTGAGATTTGGTACCGCGGGACCAAATCGGGACGTATGATACTGCGATCGCTCATCTGCTTCCCAAGCGTAACGTTAGCGAAAATTAGGGATGATATACGCAGTCTCACAGGAGCCTAATAATGACAATTTAGGAATTTAAAATTATTATAAGAGTTCAAAAATGTCAAACATCGGGAAGTAATTAAACACGATAAATCAATAAAAATAGTTTCATTCAAAGTACACGAATGTTTTTTTTATAGGATTGGGTGACAAATGAGCACACAGCCCACCTGATGGTAAGTGGTTGCTGTGACCTATAGATATCTACATTTATCCTCAATAAAGGCTCATAATGCAGATGCGTAGTCAACCGTGAGCACTAAGATGGAATGCCTCTTTTCCAGTAAAATGGGTCTCTGGTTCTCTATTGCTGCCATTTTATGCTGGTATTCTGTGAAAGCGTGGTCCTTCCCCGGTTGAGTCGACCCATTCGTGCTACAACTATACCACTAATATAGCTGCAGCATGACTTTACCACGTATGAATGTGTTTTAATTTATTCTCTAATACGTCATATAACACAAAATGAACCCTAGGGTAACCTATAATACCTTTAAATGGTGACGTGCGGTCTCATAAGCCGAACCTTATGATTACAAAATTCTAATTAAAATGACGTTGACAGTACATAAATTTGTTTAAATTTATTCTTTGGGTTATTTTAACTCTAAATAAACATTAAGGTAACCTATTAATGTTTTATTATACTTTAGACCGGACAATTTTTTTTATAGGATAAGGGTGACAAACAGGCACACAGTCCACCTGATGGTCAGTGGTTGCTGCGACCTATAGACATCTACATCTATCCTCGATCGCAAATCAAAATGCAGATGCGTTGTCACCCGTGAGGACTAAGATGGAATGCCTTATTTCCATCCGTGCGACAGCAAAAGCTGCCACGTGCCTCTACCACTGTTAAAACATGGCGGTATTTCAGTTAGTTTACACGAAAACTAAGTCACCAGTCAAAGCTTAGAAACCTGCACCCTACTTTATTTATTCCACAATAATATATGAGACAACATTTTTTACATGTAGAATTAATATATAAATTAAAATTTCTTTGTTTCAGGTAGGGGAACGCTGTGATATGTGTAAAGAAAGTTTATATATTTTATTAATTATTATTAAATGACGTCTTTTTAAACTAAATATAGCTCGAAGAACCGTCAACCAATGCGGAGGAATGGTTCTTGAGTGATAGACTCGTAGATGTAGATGATGTGACGACCGGGTAAGAGAAGAAATATAGGAAGTCGATGGATGCAGGTGGCTCAGTACCGTATTAGACTTGTTAATGGCTGTAATGATGGTGATAATGATGAATCATGAAAGATAAAATGACGTGTCAGTCAGTTTAAATAGTTATTATCTTTATATTTAAAAATTACGTTCCACATTGTTTGTCCGCGATGAACTCCTAAACTATTGAACTGATTTCAATGAAATTTTGTACACTGTGTGCAGTTTGGTCCGACTTGAGAGATAGGATATTTTTATCCCGATAAGAGACCTTCAATATTTTTAATTGCGAATTTAAGGATTTTTTCATAGGGAGGATCTTCGGAAAGGGCAGAACAACGTCTGCCTGGCCAGCTAGTAACTATAAATAGAAACAAGATATTTTGGCCGTGTGAGATAATTTGCAAAGATTTGCACCTGATTTGAAAAAAGGAGGATGTTTTCAATTCAACTGAATTTTTTGTATGTTAAGCGATATCTTTGCCATTAGAGAACTGGTTTTAAAGGACTATAGTCTAGCGGTTAGCTTGAGTTTGTGTTATTGCGTAGTCCGCTCAAAAAATCAGAAAATTAATCTTTTTTATAATTAAATACCGACTTTTAACCGAACTTTTTAATTAAAACTAGGGAGAATAATATTATCTTCACATTATTTTATAGCTTTGAGAGGAGGGTTTAGGTTCATAGACATACTTTTTTTAGCACCGACTTCTGAAGCTATCAAATTATGTAAAAGTAATTTTATGATTTTTAAATGTTTGATCTCAGTTTTAATTATTTTAAACTTGAGTTATTTTCAAATTCTAAATTATCTCACTGGACGCGCCAGTAATTTGAGTTTTTCGATAAAGCTTTGTGGGCTGTAATTTGGTACATACAACGAGCAGAGCAAAGAAAATGGATGAGAGTGGAATGCACGCCCTAACCTTGTGAAGGGCTGCCTCACCTTCTTCCCGAAACGTCAGCTAACTGCAGGTCACCACGTGGTCGGCACACGCACTCCTATATCTAGGATTTTTAGGGTTCTGGGATATCACACTCCTTTACTCTCGACTTATTGTAATCGCGGAAAGCGCGTCACACTTGTGAAATTACAAAAACACAATGTCCGGTAATAAATTAATATCAAAGCGGAGTCAAAGGGCTTAATGCCCTTCGTGCGGTTAGCGGTTTGAGCGATCGCGGGTATTGTTCAATTGCAACTGCATTGCCGTTGCATGGCGCTGTATTGCCCTCAACGGCGTGCGGGCATAGAAAGGGTTATGGAAGGGAGGGGTGAAGGTTATGTACCAAGTATTCAATTAGATTTACATATTAAATTGCTAACTGGCGTTACCACTCACAAATAATAAAGTTGTTGATTAAGGACGAGATTGATGACCTACAGATGTTAGAAGATCTTTCCTAACTTCTAAATTCAAATCCTACACACTTGCTAGCTTTATAAGTATAGGAAACGCTTTTAAGACTACATGCTTGCTGGAAAATTCTCAAAAAAATAGGCCTGAAATGTTTTTATAAAATTAAACATAAATTGTCTTTCTTTTCTCTCTTCGGTTTTAGTATTAATATTTAAAATAAACTGAACAAATCATGTGAAAATTTTCCAGAAATGTCTAATATCTAAAAAAAAGGAATATAGTTCCTTCTATTTTAAAAATCTCATTTAGATAAATGCGCCAGTGTCTATTTCTGCGTTGCGATACCGACAGTACAATACTGAACGAGTGTTGAACAATTTGCATATCAATTTGTAATATGCCTTAAGCGGTGAGCGTGCCCCTTTCATATGTCTGTCAGTCCTGTGCGACATGATCGGTTGTTATTACATTTAAATAAAGATAAAGACTATTTATAAGGCCAGAATATAAGAGAAACTGGTTATATACTTGAATTTATAACCTAGAGATCTTTTACTAGTAGTAGCATCTAGTACTTACACTTTATATGTGGCAGAGCCATGCTGCAGCTATATTATGGTTGTAGGACGAATAGGTCGGCTCCCACAGGCTACCACTACCACGTTTAAATAGAATACCCTTAAATATCAGCTTAATGCTGCTGTGTTTTGTATCGTAAGTGTAGAGAACCGGAGACTAGAGTATAGATAGGATAAGACAGATATAGGGCGAAAATGATAAAGGAATGATGGGTTCAATACTTTAGGAGGAAGACTTATATAGGCTTATTTCTATATGGGAAACTAACCGCAGTCAAGAGAGAAAGAAATATAATAAAGTGAGTTAAAGCAGGAAAAAAATGCAAATGAAATGAAATGTAATAAAATTAAAATGAAAGTTATAGACTTTAAGTATCATAAGTCTACAAATTGTATCACTCCTCATGTAATCCCAAATGTTTTTAGAAGTTTTAGAGATGGAAAAATTTATTTTGCCAATATCCGCTCAATTAAATAAAATGAAGTACCGTGTAGTGGCGGCTTAGAAAATCCACTACCCCATATCTTTTCATAAGGAAATAGGCAGGAGATGGACAGCAGCATCTTCTGGATGACAACAATACAACAATAAAAAAGTGCGGTTGGCAACCCGCTCGCCAAGCGTAGCTACTATGGTAAACATCCCCCCATGGCGAAAATTGCGAGAAAATGGCCCCCAACCTCTGACGACTCCGCTATTCCTGGCTAAGGTGGTGACCATGGTAACGGCGGGGCAGGGGTGTTAAGAATCTCTGGTGGAGGTTCGGTTGCCACCTAAGACGATTCGACCTGGCAACATATAACGCATACTCCCTGAGGACTGACGAGAAGATCCTGGAGCTGGAAGAAGAGATAGATAAGTTGCACTGGGCTATTATAGGGTAATCTCTGGTCTGAAGAGAGGGGGAAGATATGGTAATCGTCGAATCCGGTATCTTGTTCTTTCACCGGGAAGACGACCATCTGTCCCAAGGAGGTGTCGGATTTATCGTCAAGACACACCAACAAGACACAAGACTTTCGTTAACAACGTAGTAAAGATTGTAAGTGTATGGACGAGGGTTGCGTGCCTTATACTCAGAATCGCCAAACGGTATTCGTTGAAGGTCATACAGGTTTACGCACCAACCTCGGCATATCCCGATGAGGAGGTGAAGGAAATGTATGAGAATATCTCTAAAGTCATGCATTCCTCTTCCAAAACCCACTATACCATGTTAATGGGGAACTTCAACTTCAACGCAAAACTAGGTACAAGAGAGAATGGTGAGCTGAATGTAGGGAAATTTGGAATAGGGCAACGGAACCCAAAGGAGACAGCAGCTGGCCGACTTAATGGAGAAATAAGGATTTTTTATGAAGACCTCTTTTTTCCAAAAGCGGCGCCACAGGAAGTGGACCTGATCGAGACCCGAAGGTTCTACAAAAAATGAGATTGTCTTCATTATGACAACTAGACGCCAACTGTTACCTGGTCAGACATGCATGTAGTCGATGATGTATGCGGGTGGCTCAGGACCGTGCTTTGAGGGATTACTTGGGGGAGGCCTACGTTCAGCAGTGGACTTGTGAAAAGCTGTAGTGATGATGATTATGATGACCTAGTTTAAAGAGCACCTCCCACCTGCCCTCAATTGCGTGTATTATCCCCGTCACCACTAATCCCGGCATCGCTTCCCCCCCAGCACTACACTAGGAAAGACAAACCACAGACGATAATACGATACGTGTTTCGCCTCTACACCAGGCATCCACAGGTGTACTCCTAGGTACACCACGCCTGATTCTATTAATAATGTTTTTAGAAGTTTCAACACATCAGCAGGCGAAGAGTTACTTATGTGTGTTGACGTGGATGTTCTGGCGTATAACATTACGTTAGATCCAATTACATTGGTTCCTGAATAATTGTAATGATATATAGTATTTTTCAGATCGCGTCCTCTTAAACCACAGAAAAGAACACTGTGCCATGCAAAAACCGGGAGAAGAATTAATTTAAAGATAAGTTAATTATTAACTCAATGTGTAGATCGCGTAAATATATGACGGCACCAGCACCATAGCATGTGCGGCGGCGTCAGTGTAGCAAGACAGAATTCTTGTAAACAACACGTGCACCGCATACCTGCCCTAATGCACCTGCGGTGGCGCTCGTTTTTGTTGTATAAAACGGACGGAGCGGTCGTCGTTAAGGCAGTCTTGGCTATGATGTGGAACTGTGCGCTTGTCGTATTCCGTTATTAGTTTATCCTCGACTCGTTGGATAGTTAATTCGTGTAAACGATTTAATTATGTTTTATAACTACAAAATTAGTCTCGGTAGAATTTATAGTTAGTATTAAGTAATCTATTGTTTTTATTTGGGGTTTCTTGCTAGTTCTTCCCAGGACAGAGGTTTTATCCGAACCGGTGGTAGTAGTACTATATTGAAATAAAAGTGATTCTATTCTATTCTAAAAGCCTTTTCATGTGACTATATACATCATAATATTGTCCTTCTTAAGAAATGAAAATAAAGTTTTCCATTTAAGTTCTCTTTATTTTAATGAAAATCCTACATATACATATTCAAGTTTTTTTTTGTGTTGATCTCACAACCTTAAAATTGCATAAATTTATTCCTCATAAATGTTGAAAGTAATGCCGGCTTATAGTTTTTGGGATATGCATAACAACACGCTTTTGAACTCCTGAATATATGGATTTTCTTAACTGTCTGTCTCACACATTGCGTCCTCTACGTTATTATACCGAGAACACCCTAATAGATTATACAGTCCAATTAACAACCATAATTGTGTGTGTTCCGAAGTTAGCGTTGCGCTAGTGTTTACTATTCTAAACAGAATTCAAACTGGAGTTTGCTGAGCAGTTACGCTTTGAGGTCAGAATATGCGCATAATAATTGCTTTATAAATTTCGTCAAGTTATTAGATATTTATTTATTGTTATGCCATATTTATCCAGTCCCCGTTATCAGAATAGCTTGTTGTGTTAGTGTAAGAATATCCACTATCCCATATCATCCTGTGGATGTCTTGAGAGGAAATAGAGAAAAATAAATCAGGAGATGTGTAGCAGCGTCTTCCTAATAACGATAACAATTATAAATAAAACTGCGGAAGCCAACTCGCTTGCCAAGCGTGGCAACTATCCCCAGTATGCAATCTATGGGGGAATCCTATGTTCAACAATGGACTTTAATAGGCTGTATCGGTAACGGTAGCGTTACAAAAAGACCGCTTTGAGTTCATCTGCTACTCTCACGATTGTCATCCACGTTCCCCTAACAATCCGTACTCCGGCACATGCATCCTCTTTCATCAATAAATCATTTTCGGTTACAGCTGTACGCTTGTGGAGCTCCTTGCCTTTATATTTTAGACGTGATCAGTCCCTTTTTTCCTTCAAATATCTTCTCAAAGCTTATTACACAGTTTTTCACATCCTACTTCCCGTCTTTTATTGTATTTGTCATACCTATCCAGAAATGTTATCATCTTGCGTTTTTTAGGGTTCCGTACCTCAAAAGGAAAAAACGGAACCCTTATAGGATCACTTTGTTGTCCGTCTGTCTGTCTGTCTGTCTGTCTGTCTGTCAAGACCCTTTTTCTCAGGAACGTGTAGAGGTATCAAGCTGAAATTTATATCAAATACTCAAGTCTACTGTCCCTTGGGACTGTGAAAAAATCAAACTTCTAAGCCAACGCAATCAAAAGATACAGCCGTTTATGCCGCAAATTTTCGATATTCGCAAGGGAATCAAAAGTCAAAACCTACAGGGTACTTCCCGTGAACTGAGAATCTTAATATTTGGCACGAAGCAACGTATTATAGCACAGATAAAGGACAAATTGCGAAAAGCATAAATTTTTAGTTACATCATATAATAAAAATATTTTTAATAATTTTAACCTACGGATTTGTTCGGAACCCTCGGTGCGCGAGTCCGACTCGCACTTGGCCGGTTTTTTTTCTTTTATCTTATTTTATAATTTATGTAAACCATCCCATTTTGCCATTCGTTGTAAACAATAGTTCTTTGCGCAAAAAGGTTGTCTGGAAGAAATCGCTGGCAAAGCGATAAGACCATCTATTTTACCTTCTAGACATAATTTATTTTATTGTTTTTTTTTTGGTTTTAATGTATGTTGGTGTACAATAATGACTATATTAATTGGTTTATATGTGAAGAAGTTTTCAACTTGAATTTCCTTATACAATCATCCATTGTAATTTATTTCAACAACTACTAAGATGGAATCTGCCAATATAGAGCGCTAGAGAGAGAACTGCACCGCAGAGTGATTAGTCCTGTGTGAAATAGACGAAATCAAAACCTCTCAACTGTTCCCTCCTCTAAAACTGAACCATTTTTTAAATTAGTATAATGACGTATTTTTCTAGATCTGTATGTTTTTTTTTTATTTTTAATATTCGTCTAATTTGTTTACTGGATGTCTAATAAAAGCGGTATAATGGGTAAATTTTAGTAATTTTAGTTGGTTCCTAGTCCTTGTAATGATTAGTTTATGGTATAAAACATTATATAGAGATATGGCGGTAGTAGAATTTGACTATATGGTAAAAAATATTAGCTCTAGTGTCTTTATCTAGGGAAAAATGAATCGTGCGTGCAGTAGCACACATTTCCTCTGAAGTTTTTGATCGACAGGCGGGTTGTACAGCGCTTTGGGGACTTGCTAGATATAAACATATTACCTCCCACAATTGTTTTTACACACCCGGACAGTTTTTTTAAATTTAGTTTAGGTCATACAAATACTTGTTCCAGCGCCGCAAATCAATGCTAAGCCAGGTTGCCACGGAGCCGTTAGTTTATTGGCGGAACATCGCAAAACCGCAGTTTATTGAGCCGATGAGCCAAGCCGCGTGGAAACTCTGCTGGCTCATCGGCTCAAGGCTGGCGAGCCATATATGAAATATGACAGGTCGCTTAAATAAACCCATGAAAATAACTTTTTGCCTCGCCAGTGTATCAGGAACTACAAGCAGTGAGTAAAACCGTTGTAAACCTCAATATTATGATTTACCCTTCAATCAGAGTCATAATAAAGGAGGGTAGAAGGAGGCAAGTTCCCCTTAAGCTCGTTTTCATTTAATTTCGACACATTGAGCAGATTGTGCAGCTTAGGTCAAGTTATTGACGGATCGTTTACAAATTAATCAGAGCAGTACTTAATTATAGATCTTGTATTTAACAACAATAGTTTTATATTTGAATTTTAAATTGGATGTTTCATTTGTTTAAACTATTCATCATATTTAAAAAGTAGCACTTCAAAATTATGTCGCGTTTCGATTACAATAGAGTGTAACTCGTATAATGTGTAAATTGTTTTATAGAATATTTTTGAAACTTCTTTACAATTTGCATTTCAAGTTGAATAAGCAATGTTTTAAAATTACGAAAGAAATTACGAACCATTTCGATAAATCCATAATTTTATTTAATTAAACTTTTATGACGGCGCTGTCGTCGAGCTACAAGGGAAACGCAATGAAACCTAAATCACTCATTCAAAGTTCAGATGTACTGCGTTATATTATACAGAATAGCTATGTACTGTCCGCGTTGGCCGCTCCTCGGGCTGATTAACATGTCCGGTGGGAGATCTCCCCTTTCTCTTTGACGGCCAAAATTTAATCATCATTACAACCCTTCAAAGTCCACTGCTGAAAATAACCCCACCTAATTTATGCAGCAAGGCATGATTAAACATGAGCCACGCTGCACCTATATTATGGTTGCAGCAGGAATGTGTCGACTCAACCAGGAACGACCACGTTCTTCCTAAATTGTTATTCAGTAAGCACTTGGTTGTCCCTAGTTGAGTCGGTTGTGCAAAATAATAGCCTAATGCTGCTGTGCATTTTACTGTGAATGTATGCAAACGAGGATCCTTTTTACTGGTAACGAAGCATTCTATATTCTTCCTCGTGGATGACAACGCATCCATATTTTTATTAATAAAGGAGGATAGATGCTGGGGTCTATGGGCCATAACCTTACCATCATCAGGTGGCCTGTGTGCTCGTTTGTCTTAATTATACTATAAAAACGGTCATGAGTCACCTGCATACATATAACACCAGAAAACTCTCATTAAAAAATTCACAATCTTCTCATTATTTACATGAAAAATTATCTTCAGATTTTAACAAACACATTTGAGACGAAGGGATAAACTATTTATATATACTTCCAACTTATAACCGTGTTAAAGCGAAAGGATGTCTCAAATATGCTGCCTCTAAAATTTGGAATAATATACCTCCTCTTTTACAGGAGATCGTAAATACAAAATTATTTAGAAAGAAATGTAAAGTATGGTTACTTGAACAACAAAAATTGGAGGCAGGTATTAACCATCATATCATATATAAATTTGCCGATTTGCATAACACATATGAGTATACATTTCACACAGTCTTTTCTAAAATTTATCTCACGTCAATGCCAAAATTAGGTTAAGATAATGTGTTTTTTAAAAGTCGGCTGTGACAGAATACCAGCGGTGACCTCAAATCACCACATAGCTGAGTCACAGGTCTGTTTGTCTCATTACTTTTATATTACCTAAGTATATGTTTCTAAGAAAAGTTTGTGATAATCTTTTTGTACACTTTTAATAACCATGTGTGAATTGAGACAAATAAAAAGCTTTATTATTATTATCTGCTTTATCTATAAAGTTTTCTCATTTGGGTGTGCTGTTTAAATATATAATTGTAAAGAAACGAAAGATATAAATATACATAAATATCAATTAAATTGAATCAATACATAAAAATACATAAATAAATATAAATATTATTATTAATGTTTAAGTAATAAATTTAACACCCCATATTACAATTTCTATATGCATTAATATATTTATCAAATAGCGTTAAAGTCCGCCAATCTGCATCTTACGGCATACTCTTTAAACAGTATGGACATGGGGCTTTACGATGATGGAAACTTAACAATATCCCTGCTTAATGGTTTATGTGCAAACCTAAAATGCATTTATTTTTATCATTAGCAATTTTAGAATATGTTAACTCTACAAAATAAAAAAATATAGATTTTTTATGTCTCTTAAATGTATAAATATTAAAAAGAAGTATTATTATTTATTCAAATATAAGAATTTTTATTTTTAAAATATTTTTAGTTTTATTTTCAAGCAAAGGTAACAGTTGCGAATTTAAAAAGAGTACAAAAAAAAGAAACTTACGATACCTAGAGTACAGTGTGTATCAGAAGTGATATTTTGTTTGTTTGTGAAGTAACACCTTTAAAATGCAACCCATTAATAGACACAGGACTGCTAGGCACAGGTCTAATCTCATTACTAGAAATCGTCCAAAGGCCAGTATTAGCGAAATTTATACGCCCATCGAAAATCTTTTTAATCAGGTATGCAATTTATCTCTCGATGTTTTTCTGCTCCTCTGTGCACGTGGCAAGCGAGTATTTAAAATTGCAACTATCAATTTCATTGGTACCTGCAAGGATCGAACACGAATTCCAGCTAATAAATTTAAAATCCTGCGCTTATCTGGTACACAGTAATAAAACATTCTGTCAGATAACATGAGAGAGAATATATTCAATAAATTGTCAAAGAACAACATACGTGAAACGTCAAAGTATTTCATTTTCTTTTGATCCGACGAAGTTATTTTTATGAATACACTAGCCCCGATTCCGCTATTGAAATACCGTCTCTGGAGTATTGAACACGTGTTCAACCATTTGCATATCAATTTGTAAGCTAGAGCCGCGAAAACAAAATGTAGATTTTATAACGTCTCTATCTATATTTTAATGGATATCGAAACAATTTATTTATCGATGTCAATGAAGATAGGTTGATTGTATTATCTTAATTTTGCTTTTTCGGAAAAGCTTTAAATGACATGCAAGTAACAAACATTTGGCAGTTTTTTTCACAGTCAGCTAGATTTGCCAACTGTATTTATATAAAATATAGTATTTCAGTGACTTTTAACTGTAAATAAAACGTATAAAAACATATAATGTGGTACAAAATCGACGGCACAGTAGCGCAGTTGTTGCTGAGAGCCGCGGGGGCCAAATTCTTTATATGTATAATAATTCCTTGTATTAGCCTGCAAATAATTGTTTCAGATCTGAAAGTTTGTCCTTGCATAAAGTACGTATAAAAACTGCCTCCAGGTTACAAGAGGCACCCTTCTTTACAGCGCCATGTAATAGTCAGTCTTTAGTTTTGTACAGTTTAGTTTGTATACATTATCCTTATTGGCAATGAATAAGCATTGCCAATAAGGATAATGTATATGACGGCACCTGCACCGTTGCAGCTGCGGCGGCGTCAGTCTAGCTAGACAGAATTCTTGTAAAAGACACGTGTACCGCACACCTGCGGCATTGCACCTGGGGTGCCGCCCGTCCTGCTTGTATAAAACGGACGGAGCGGCCACCGTTAAGTCAGTCTTGGCTCTGACGTGGAACGGTGCGCTTGTCGTATTCCGTTACTAGTTTATCCTCGACTCGTTGGATAATTAATTCGTGTAAACGAATTAATTATTATACCTAACTACAAAATTAGTCTCTGTACTATACTCAATTACCCTTTCTACATCAGAAGTGAGATAAAGTCCCCATTTTTGCCCACATATAATCTTCGAATAGTATGAGGATTATTACACTTGTGGAAGACTATAATGCATTCCGCATTGATGAATCTGTTTTTATGTTAAATACCATAATGAAATTTGCTATGCTACTTACGATATTGTCGTATCATTAAAGTGTAGAGAAAAGATAAAGTGAAATTATTTAAGCCAAATTTTTTTTTAATTTGTTCGATTTGTATTAAATATACCCGGAAGTATTTTCATTATTTCTTGACGTACCTAAATATATTAACAAGTGTCGAAAGAAATGTTGGAGGCTTTCTAATTAACTTATTCAAGTTATGTTGTAATTTGATAGTTCACGCGATAAATGATTATCATTTGCTATATTTTGAAGTTCAAAACGTTTAAGGGATGTACCAAAATAAAGTATTAACTTTAACACGCTATGAATTGAAAATTAATGTGTTGATCAGTGTTGCAGTTTGCTCTGAATATTGTGTCGTCGACAAGATTGGGGTTTGATGTCGAGGGATTCATAGAAGTCTCTACAACAATGATCAATGAGGAAGATGTTGTGACGGCTAATCGAACATGGTCAGGTACGGCCGAGCGCTGGTAAGATTGAGCCTACACCGTTACAGACGGTAACTTATCGGCTGATCTTACGGCAGGGCAATTTAAGCGGCCTGGACGTCTGAGGTCGGATTTCGTAGATTTTGCGCAGTTACCTCCTTCCCTTTGAAATGTTGTGGTATTTGCCTCTACACATAGTTTCTGTTATTTTTTTGCAATGTTTTCAAATGTCATACTGTTGCCGTTTCTTAAGAGAATATGTGATGAATTTTGGAAGCTCGGAATTCCATGGTTCGCAGTACATTTTTCTCGATTTCTTTTAATTTTGCAAAGCAGAGCGACGATTCGCTAGCGCTAGTATGGCGCGATGGCTCGCTGGCGCGAATGTGGCACGAACGCAGCAGAACGAAAAGCTGAAGTGCGTTTGCCTGGAGGTAGCCATATCGGCGCGTTCATGACTTAAATGAAGTCTGGAATGGTCGACCGTTGTAATATTTAACAAGAGTTAATATCTGTTAGCAGGTGGTGATAACTGATAGACCGTATGCTGTTCACTGTCAACCGCACGAGGACGTACGACAGTCTGAGGTAGCCGTGTGTGTGCATCTAGAAAATACTAGACGTTGCAACACTCTAGCGAAGTAATTATTCTTGTGCAGGAAAGGAACATGAAGTTGCAGGAAGGCTGGTCTGTGCTGCACTGGGATGTGTCGTGTTGCTGTTGGTTTACATACTTAGGTGTTATCATGTCACTACGTCCCTCACGATACTTTTGTGTGATTGTGACAGGTACATGTTTGCGGTATGGTTGGTCTGTATCTGTTCTATATTGAATTGAAAAAAAAGAAAGTAAGAAAAAAAAGTGGTTCTTACTATCATTGCAGGGCGTTTGCCGGTCCAATGATATAGCTACAGGGAATAGTGATTCCGGACTAGCAAATAGTACTTGAAAAAAAAGAGAGTAAGAAAAAAAAATAGTTCTTACTATCATTGCAGGGCTTTGTGCCGGTCCAATGATATGGCTATAGGGAATAGTGATTCCGGACTAGCGAAAACAGTACTTGAAAAAAAAAAGAGAAAATAGAAAAGCTACAGACTAATCATTCCGATCTCGCATAAAGTTGATTAAAGTTTTGTAGGGCTTACTGCCGGAACAAAACTGATTGTCGCCCAAATCTGAAGGGTCAATATGGACCGGACCAGACACTGTTTTATCAGGATGATCAAACGATGTTTTCCTTTCTACAGATAAGTAAGATTGTGATGGAGCGCATGCGAGGACGCACGCATGTCAGCATGGCCGTGACGGCACCTGCACCGTTGCAGCTGCGGCGGCGTCAGTCTAGCTAGACAGAATTCTTGTAAAAGACACGTGTACCGCACACCTGCGGCATTGCACCTGGGGTGCCGCCCGTCCTGCTTGTATAAAACGGACGGAGCGGCCACCGTTAAGTCAGTCTTGGCTCTGACGTGGAACGGTGCGCTTGTCGTATTCCGTTACTAGTTTATTCTCGACTCGTTGGATAATTAATTCGTGTAAACGAATTAATTATTATACCTAACTACAAAATTAGTCTCTGTACTATACTCAATTACCCTGTCTACATATACATAAAAGCCGATAATATATTAGACCTGAGCTATAATTTTCAATTGTGTCGAATTTATTTCATAAAAAATAAGCAAAAGCACCGAAAGAAAAAGAACTAGTTTTTAATTACTTCCATGACCAACTGCGACATTAAATCTTAAAGTACTTTTCTATAAAATAAATTTACAGTATATTATATATACAGTTATATTATAAAGTGCTTACTCGTTACATAATAATTAGTAGATTGGTATATTTTTAATTCTTTTTATGCTATTGTAGCTTAGCGATTGCCTTAATTGTTTTTCGTTTGATCCCCGCCGGCGCTATTTAAATTGTTAGATGAAATTTTAAGTGCTGATTTTTCCTACATGTTCCAAGAACAAGAAAAACATAATGAGGAATTCTAAATGTTTTTGAAGTTGAAAACTTCTCGATGACATTTGGATGGTATTTTTTGTTATTATTATTCTACTATGAATCTTAATTTTAAAAATTCTTAAGTATTAAATCGATCTCTAGACCACCCGTAGCATCATATTTGTTTAACAACAGCGTTTACTAGATGGATGATTTACGGTGTGTTGGCGATGTAAGAATATTCAATAACTGGGTGTCGTAAGAAACGAACGAGGGAAACAAATCAGGAGATTTTCCTAAGAATGACTTAAAATAAAAAACTGAGGTTACCTAGCCGCTTGCGATGCGTGGCAACTATGGCAAATATGGGGCAATCTATGGAGGAGGCCTATGTTCAGCAGTGGACTTTAATAGACATTAACGGTGACGGTTATACTAGATGGCATTAGATGTTAACAATTTTACTATGTGGAAGGCCTATTTTTCTGCCTGGGAGTACTTCTGGATAGGTACCATTTTCTTACCACCAAACACCAGTACGTGTACTGCTCTGTCAAAGAGTCTCTGTCAGTGTTTGTGAAGCATTCCATCTTGTTCCTCAGGTATTTTACGCGGTAGAGCCATGCTGCAGCTATATTAATAGTATAGTTGTAGCACGAATGGGTCGGCTCGACCGGGGAAGGACGAATTTCCCACAGAATACCAACGTAAAGTTGCAGCTTAATGCTGATGTGTTTCGTAAGGTGACTGCAGAGAACCGGAGACCTATTTTACTGTAAAAGAGGCGTTCTATCTTAGTCCTCACGGCTGACAATGCATCTGCATTTTTATTTGCAAACGTAGATAGATGTAGATGTCTATGGACCACAGCGACCAATTACATTCAGGTGGACTGTGTGCTCGTTTGTCACATTAATTCAATAAAAAAAACATATGTGACAACGTAGCTGTAGCCTCCTTTGTTTGAAATTGATAAGCATCACGGGGTTGCAGTAGGTGTTACAAGTTCGTATAAAATATAACGTGAAATCCTAAAATCTTCCAATAAATGCTGGGGTGAGAGCTGTACCCAAAAATGGTACATAATAATTTAAGCTGTTACTTAAAATGTTCTTCGAGTATGTCTGTAGTATTGTTATTACAGTTAAAAACTTTAAGAATACAAAACAATTTACATTAAATGGAACTGGGACTGGCTACTTTGCGTTTGTAGTAAGTCTGCATCCAAGAACTATTCTCATATATCACTTAGGCACAAGGGAATGTAGGCAGTGAATTCTTTTCGCTTTAAAACAATTTAAATAGTTTACTTGTTCAAATGATTTTTTAAGCGTGTTTTAGATTCAATTTACTAGTTTTACTTATTCAGGTCTATTTACCTTTTTCAAATCTAAATTAAACCAATATAGTGTATGGCTATATTTTTATTTTATTTTAGAGCCGTGCCGAGCCGACCGCATTTAAATACTTGCCATTTTATATGTTGATTTACCATACATACTTAACGGTATTTAAATATGATTATTTGAATATTGGTATATTGTGGTGGTTATTTGTTTGTGTATTTTATAGATAGAATAAGGGTGACAAACGAACATACAGTCTACATATGGTGAATTTATTATCTGTCTGTGTGCTTTACTAAATTATTTTAAATGTTGTGAATAAAAATATATTTCGTAATGATTGTAGCTCAGAGGCTGAGCGCTCGCTCTAAAGTTCATAGTTCACGATCAACTTGGCTCAGTCCCCAGCACCAATTTGTATATATATTTTTTATAATTGGCACCAATGAAATTGTTAATTTTAAGTGTTGATTTACTACGTGTTTGACGGTAAAGGAAAACATCGTGACGGAACCTGTATGTCTAAGAAATTAAAGAAAAATACTTCGAAATATTGTAAAGGCTTCTAACATGCACTCAGGAATGAGAGGAAGACGTATAGGCTGTATATTTCCACTCTATATACCTTTATATACTGTATATATAAGTGATATACGTCCCTCTATTTATTATAACTATACATAATCTTGACATCTGAATTTACAGACGCCATGATAATGTTGGAAGCATGTATCTTGTTAAATTTTGAGCGAATGTAAACATAAAGCAAATGTCGTATAACTTACTCAACCTACCGCAGGTATTTGGATAGAACCCAAAGTTAGGGAACATTCACAATTAACATAGTTGATTAGAAACCATAGGTTTAAGTATATGCAAACACATAATATAAATGAAGACTATTTGATTGATACACTTATCACAATTTTATTGAAATTATTAATTCCGAACTTTTCGACAAAAAGTTGTACCTAAGTAGAAATAATAAATATAACAATATTACAATCATATAATAATTTATACCAGTTAAATACTTGTTTGTAATCATACATATAAATGTAGGTAAGTTTTAACAAGTATCTAATTATACCATATATAATTATGTCCATTTCTTTATTATACATTCAGTGTTCAGATTGTTTTGAGTTCTAATCCCGTAATGTTTTTCCTACCACTGTGTACACGCGGTACAACGCATATTGCGTAATCCTACATATCATCACTCCGGGTATAAGTTAGAAGATAAAACAAATACCTATTTTCTGTATAAATGTTATTATGTTTGATTATATATGTTTGATATATTATATGTTTGATTTAATTGTTTTGCAGGCAGTTTATATTATTCAGAAGCTTTTTATAACATATTCGTGGATGGTTACATACTGGCAGTGTAACGTATTTTAGCCATCGACAAACAGCGTCATTGTTTGTTTCTTTACTAATAATATGTATGCTGTTTTTTCTATTATTATGATATTTTCTATTATTATTATTTTTTATTTTAATCTGCTCTTTTCTTTTTTTGTACTTCTTTTTCTTCAGCTCGAAAAAGTTCACCGCCAGGCATAGCGTCTCCCGTTGGGGTAGTTTGACGTTATATTTCGTCGTTCTTAACTAGCGGATTGGTGATTTGATGTTCACTGTCTACGTTTCACATATTTTGTTAAGCCACGGTTAGGTCCGCCATTTATCGGAAGCCATGAGACTGTCTGTTTTTTTTTTTTTGAATAAGAGTGACAAACGAACCCACAGTCCACTTGATGGTAAGTAGATGCTGTGGCCCACAGACACTTACATACATCTATCCTCGTTTCAAACCTAAATACATATACATTATACATAAATTGTCTCCCCTGAGGACTTAAAATATCACTATAGCGAACACAGCATCATTAAGCTATTTTACAAATTTATTCCATGAGAGCATGGTCTCTCCCCGATCGTATAGCTGTGGCATTGCTCAACCACGTGTGGAACATCTGGGGTTTTCCATGAAATACTCTAAAAATACTCATGGGACGAAATGGGCTGATCACGCGGCTAATGTACCTACTTGTTAAATAAGAAAAATTTCGTTCAGAAATACTAAGATAAAAGTTATTGGCAGTGATTTAAAAAAATATATGTTAAAAAATAATGAGTGGCTTGAGACGTATGAATGTAATTTATAAAGCCTCTGAACGAAAATGTCGAAAAATAATATCTAGGGATACCTTAGGCATAACTTGATCAAATAAATAATGTCTGTAATAAAAGTCAACCTTAATTTGATAGTGGGACATGAATCAAATAACGTCAACTATTTTTTGTATAAAGAATATTTATTTCAGAATTAGTTAAAAAGAAAAACATTGACGAATGTCGTAATTTTATTTTATTATGACATGTCATTCTTTTCTTTAATTCTAATCATATTGTAATTATTAAAAGATAAATTAATTAGAAAGATTAAAGGTAGTAAGAAGTACTTCTATCTTAATGTTGTATTAATTAGGATGTTCTCATTGACAATTATTGTCAATGCTAGACTCAGATATATTGTAATGGATATACAATATATAGTGAGTATAGTTCTATTAAAAAAAAATGAGATTTTTTTTAATAGAACCATAGTGACAAACGAGCACACAGTACACCTGGTGGTAAGTGGATGCTGTGACCCATACATATCTACAACAGTCTTCGATGAGGAATCGAAGACTGTAGGAATCGAAGGCTAAGATAGAATGCATCGTTTCCAGTAAAAAGGGTCTCCTGTTCTCTACGGACACCATACGATATACAGCAGCATTAAGCTGCTATTTCACGCAAGTAACCTGTGAGAACGTGCTCCTTACCCTGTCAAGCCTGTCCATTCGTGCTACAACCATATTTTTTAAAGAAGATTGGGCAAACGAGAATGCGGCTCACCTGATGGCAAATGTCGACCGCCGCCACCAGGAAAATTGTAGGTGTGTTGCTGGGATTCAAAATCTAGCATAATATAGCTGTAGCGTAGCTGCACAAAATGTAAAAGTGTGTAAGATTGATAGAAACAATTCTAAATTTAAATATTTTTTTATATGTGGTGGAGCCATGCTACAGCTATATAAGTAGTATGGTTATAGCATGAATGGGTCGGCTCTACTGGGGAAGGACCACGCTCTCACAGAATACCAGTGTAAAATAGCAGCTTAACACTGCTGTGTTTCGTATGGGGAGTGTAGAGAACCGGAGACCCTTTTTTTTATAAAAAATACGTTACCCCCACACTAGGATTTTCTCCTGTATCGTGGAGACAGTTTATAAACACAAATTGCACAAGGACAAACATCCAGACCCGGAACAATTATTTGTAGGCCATACAAATACTTGTTCCGTGCGGGATTCGAACCCGCGCCCCCCAGCGGTGTATACCTTAGCAATGAGTGGCTTAGCAATGAGTTGCTATGCCACTGCGCCACGGAGCATATACTTGACAAGAGGCATTCTATCTTAGTCCTCACGGGTGACAACGCACCAGAATTTTGTTTCGCAAACGAGGATAAATGTAGATGTCTATGGGCCACAGCAACCACTTACCATCGGGTGGACTGTGTGCTCGTTTGTCACCGCATCCTTTAAAAAATTAAAAAATAAATTACCATTTTTGGGCAAATTTGATGTTATTGCTATATTATACGGTTGCTTCACGAATCCAACTACACACCACGGATGGTAAGATTGCGATATTTTCTGTTGCGTCCCATGGTTGTCAGCTAAGACGCAAATACAAGAATGGCCAGTCAGTTTGTGACTTCCTATACATATAGAGACATAATCATCGCATTCATTACAATTACCTATAAAATTATCTTATTTTATCTCCAATTCGTATTCTATAAGTGTGACAGTCTAAAATTATGTTCAGCAGTAAAGTTTTACGAGTGAATAGAGAGAACATTATTATTTTAGTCACTGCGTAGCTATTAATAAACTTTGTAAATTTTATTTCAACTATGTAATTTCTTCGCGAGAAGTTACTAACCGCCTATCTGACAAAAGTTTCACAGTATTCCCGTAAGGCTATAGGATCATTCACACTTACCCCTGAGGCCACGCTAGCATCTTCGGCACAATGGTGCTTTATACTCGGCCAAATATTTTCTTTTATAGAATAAGTGCTGGTAAGTGGTTGATGTGGTCCATAGAATAGAATAGAATAGAATAGAATAATTTTTTATTCAATATCGATTATTACATAATTCTTATTGAAAGTAATTTTTTATTTACCACTGGTTCGGAAAATACCTCAGTCCTGGGAAGAACCAGCAAGAAACCCAGCGGGACTTTTTTTAAACATAATTTCACTTAACAATAAATTTGTTTATACAATTTTTAAATGATATTTTCATAGAACCAGCATGGTGGCAATCACCCTATTCCCAGGGATTATTTCCATTCATGTATCCTTGATATTATAATTACCCTTCTTGTACAGTTTTTCTTTAATGAAACTTTTAAACTTGTTTATTGACAAACTTTGAATATGTTCTGGGATTTTGTTGTAAAAGCGTATACATTGCCCCATAAATGAATTACTGATTCTGTGGAGTCTAGTAACTGGCATTACAAGCTTATGTTTGTTCCTAGTATTTAAAGTATGCACATCCTTATTCTTATTAAATCTATTTATGTTTTTATGTACATATATGACATTCTCATAAATATATTGCGATGCCAAAGTTAATATGTTTATTTCTTTAATTTTTTTCCTGAGGGACTCTTTACAATTTAAGTTATAAATCGCCCGTACGGCTCTCTTTTGCGAAACAAATATAGCTTCAATATCAGCCGCATTACCCCATAGCAAAATTCCATAAGACATTACGCTATGAAAGTAACTAAAATACACTAATGTAGCTGTCTCAACATCTGTGAGACTTCTAATCTTTCTTACAGCATATGCTGCAGAACTAAATCTGCTTGCTAATTTAGATATATGGGGGCCCCATTGAAGTTTCGCGTCAATAGTAATACCGAGAAAAACAGTGGTATCCACAAGGCTCAACTCCTCCCCATTTAACAGCACATTGGTATTCGAATGTTTTACATTGGGTATTGTAAATTTAATACATTTTGTCTTATTGCCGTTTAAGAGCATATTGTTGGCGTCAAACCAATGTACTAATTTCGATAGAGCATTATTTACATCGTCATAATTACTTAACTGCCGTTTGAGTTTGAAAATTAAAGAGGTATCGTCAGCAATATTATTTAATACTATATCGTGATTGTCCAGTACAAGATAAGGTAAGTCATTAATATAGATTAAAAACAGGAATGGGCCAAGAATCGAGCCCTGAGGAACGCCCATTGATACTACTGATCCGGAGGAACCTTTACCATTGATCACGACTTTTTGAGTTCTGTTACTTAAATATGAAGTAATAAGTCTAAGCTCCAAATTTTTGACACCATAATGTTGTAGTTTCCTGATTAATGTCTCATGATGAACACAATCGAAAGCCTTGGAAAGATCACAGAAAATACCTAAGGCATCTTCTGAATTCTCCCAGGCATTAAAAATATATTTCATAAGCTCAACACCGGCGTCAGACGTCGAGCGACCCCTTTTAAAACTAAATTGGTTCGGATGAAGTAATTTATTTGTATGAAAAAAAATTAACAATTGATCCAAAATTATTTTTTCAAAAATTTTACTAAGAGTTGGTAGTACAGAAATAGGTCTTAAATTAGCAGGGTCCAATGTACTACCTGATTTAAATAAAGGTATTACTTTACTATACTTCATTAAATCAGGAAACACACCAGAATCGATACAAGTGTTAAAAATAATAGCAAGATGAGGTGCAATTAAATCATGGTTAAATAATGGTTTTGAAGTATTTTACAACATCTTGCGATAGTACTTTTTCAAATCTTAATTCTTTTAAACAGGTGTTAACATTCTGTTTGAGTAATGACTCGGCGACAGTTGGAGAAGTATTCAATGACTCGGTTGTCACGATAGGAATATCAGTGCAATATTTCTCAAACACCGCTGCGACTTCTTGATGGGATTTAGTCAATTCATTGTTAATTTTTAATTGATAGTTTGAGCTACGAGGTTTGTCTTTACCGGTTTCATTGTTAATTATACTCCACGTCATTTTAATTTTATTCTTAGCCGTCTTAATAGACTTAAATAGATCCATAGATTAAGAATTAAAATGCAAATGCGTTGTCACCCATGAGGATTAAGATATAATAATGCCTCGTTTTCAGTAGAAAAGGCTCTCCGGTTCTCTACACTCACCATACGAAACACAACAACATTAAGCTGCTATTTTTCACTGGTATTCTGTAAGAGCGTGCCGAGAACCTACCCGGTCGAGCTGACTCTTTCGTGTTACAACTAAAACATAGCCGCAGCGTGGCTCTACCACATTGAAAAAATATATATTGACTATCAAAGTTTATAAGTATATAATTTACCCAAAGTCATCAATCTTATCTACCTTACTACGAAATTCAATGATACTTTCGTCACATTGTTTTATTTAATTCATGTCTTCTTATACACTTATTTGCAAAAAACAGACACTTTTGATTTTTATTCCCTGAAAAAAAAATATAAATAGGTTATAAAAATGTCAACATGGCTCTTTTAAAACCGAGCAATTCAAGTTTTTAAAAGTGCCGTGGTATTTAAAAAAGAACGTACGAACATGGGAACGTATCCCAGTCCAATTTTTTTCCTGAGACTGTTTTTAAAGAAAATATCTTTTTCCTACATTTTGTGGCGCGAATTCCCGAATGTTAATATCGACTGTGAATAACTTTTAGTCCTTTTTTATTACATTAATATCACATTTTGTTGACACTTTAAAGTATTGTTATAGCTGTTTAGCGGTCATAAAAATGGTAGATAAAGTGATGAAAGCCAGTAAAATTATTACGCTGCTTGAGGAGGACTGCCAATGCTTCGTAGCTTAGAGGCTAAATGTGAGTCGCTCGACAGTCAAAAAGACCAGACAACGCTATCAAGAGACCGATTCCGGCAAGAGAAGGCCTGGTTCTGGTAGAAATCCATGTACCGTACCACGGGATGATCGTTTTCTGGCGTATCTTCTTATTTTTCTTGGTCGTGTTCTTCAAAACTGAAGGTCGTGTCCGTAGTTTAGTGCTTTCGTAGCGCTGTTCACTATAGACCTACATTCTGTCCGGTCCTGGGCTTTTCGCATTCTGGCGTATCAAGCGTTGAGAAATCGCAAATATTTGTATATATGTGATCTCAAGAACAGCCTCAAAGAAGAAAGAATTTTGCATATAAGTTTATAGACGGCCAGATAGAGTCTTTTCGCTGCCATTATATGCAGTTTCATCCCGCCCACCGTACTCCGTGTGCACCGAGTTGCCAGGTTTAGCTTCATTTGAATTGTGTGTCATGGACGTAGGAAGACTGGCAATAGGGTATAGTTCTCTGATGACGCCAGTATATCTCTGTACAGTGAAGACTGACGTCGACGAGTGCTACTAAGATGAGGAAAATATTTTGCAGCTTCCTGTTTTGAATAAATGACATCTTAGTGTGGGGGCTCCGTTAGGCAGGAATTTCAGAAAATTTTAGGCAGGAATAAATTCGTTGGACCGTACTGAGTAAGTGCTCATGGAAGTTTTAATTTCTCATGCCACAAGCCGCATTAGCCACTTATATATCTATATATATATATATATATATACGCATAGGTGAATTCTCAATTTTCATGAACGACCACGCTTGCGCCAAATCCTAGAGTTCGGAATTCCTCCTGTGGATTGGTTAGCTCGAAGAATTTTAATCTGGAGGTAGCCGTGGTTAACTATGACATTGGGACGTCCAACACCTCGCCCCCCCCCCCCCCTGACCATGGGTGCTGTAAAATATTCGAAAAATTCGAATTGTAATATAAGCGATAAAATCCGTAAAACTAGTTTTTATTTAAATGTGTTTGACGTGTTCGCGTAAATATAAGAAATTATTATGTCTGGAACGTTTCAATTATTTAGAATATCTTATTTTGATAAACACATTATCTACCAGGTAGATTAAAATATAAACTAAATGTTTACTATCCAATTCAATTCGAAATATGATTGTGAATTCTAAATATATAAAATAAAAATAATACTGATGTAACTCTCAAACACTTTCACATACGAACTTACCAGAAACAGTTTTGTAACAAGAAGGCAGATTAAAATTTACCGCGCAATTAATTTGTAAAATACGTAAATTATATTATCTGGTTTATACATTATATTTGTTTTCCCATATTCTTCTCGTTAGTGTTGTAAGAAGAAACTATGGCATATCCCAGAGGGATAATAGATCTTTTTTTTTATAGAATAAGATGACAAAAGAGCACACATTCCACCTAATGGTAAGTGCATTGACGTTTAACAGTTGGTCTCACTACCTTATATGCACAAAACACAGAAAGTTAGGGAAATTGTGCTTGTTCCAATAAAAAAACATCGAGACGAATAAATGAGCTTAGAGAGATTCAGATATAATATAGTGACAAAGCTGCCATTTCTTCTATATAAAACAATACTAACTATTAATATGGATCATTATTTGAACTTCAAGACTTATAGTCTTGAATTTAATAAAATGTTTACTGAACACAGAATGTGTATAGAATTTTTTCTTTCTGTTAAAGCAACTGACTACTTTGTGTTTATTGAATTTAAACATATTATAACCAATGTTCAATCATACCAAAATATGTTTCCTGTCACCTTTTAGAATTAATTCAATTTCTAATTCTTTGCCCAACAGGCTTTGTATATTTTGATGTACCAGGTCTATACAGTTTTTATGAGTGTTTTATGTGAAATTATATAATTAGTTACGTTTGTATGAGTTCGTGACTCGTGTATTATTCATAATTATACAGAAACAGAAACTTAATCTTATTTTATACAGTTTTTAAATAATACTTATTAAAAGTCACTCTTTTGTTCACTGGTTCGAAAAAAAACTTGAAAGACTCAGCAAAAAAACCAGCGGGATTTTTTTTAAATAACAGCTTACAATCAGAGGTGTAGCGTGGACTAATATAAACGTGAGCGAAGTTGCATCAGTGATGCCCTTTTTCTTTCGTTCCAAGGATCAACCCAATAGATCTATCCAACCAAACATGTTTCGATACGACATACGAGTACCTACTCATATCTATTAATTCCTGACAAGTCTCGCATTCCGCCAATGTAACAATAGCGGTCTTTGAAGGTAGTTTCAATGGCCTAGCAGTCGCATTTAAGAGGGGCTTCTTGCAGGGCCCAAACAAACACACTTCAAGGAGAATGGAATTTTTGGGCCTGAAGTTAACTAATTGGTTTATACTTTAAAAATTGTCCATATTTTTCTTAAGTAAAATACAAAAAAATTGCTCTTTTTATAATCTAGGTTTCCAAAAAAACATTAAAATAGGAATTAGGTTAGAAAATCGATTGTAGTGTATTATTTATGGCAATAAATTGATTACCATAAAGAATACACTAGTGAAATTCTCGTTTC
>JAVANC010000012.1:35945737-35981999 GCA_033319125.1 Parnassius glacialis | reverse complement strand
GAAAGAAATCAATAGCCAGAGCCCATTAAATAATAACTTATCCACAACGATTAGTGTCGAAATTCCTATAAACTCTGATCTTGATATGCACAACAAGCCCAAAGTAGTGAAGGAAGCTGCAAACAAAATTTGTCTACTTAGTACGTCCAGGTTTATGAAGACCCGAAACATATTACAACATAATGTACAAAACAACTATGATATATGCCACTATCTACTGACTGATCATGGCATAAGACCACTTCTACTAGACATCGAAAAAAAACTTCAGAACTTCTCCTTAAGAGACTACTGCATAATAGTCATTGGCAAAGAGGATTTTGAGGCCACAACTAATTATTTTGAGCTTATTACCTAAATCCGAGAAAAATTATTACAAATAACACATACAAATATTATCTTGTGTCTGCCGACATTCAAATATGGTAGATTTGTAAACCTATTCAACAAGAGAATATAACTGTTTAATAACCTCCTTTATTTGGACAATATGACATATCAATACTCATATTTAATTGACTCCAACTTGAACCTTGATTACAACCATAGCATGTTTCATAAGCGCACAGGCCAGATAAACGACTACGGCATGCAGATCATCTTTAAAGACATCGCTGATCTAATAAAGAACATAGAAGAATACCAAGAAGAGGATTGTGGCAAAATTGTAGTAAACAGTGCCAATTATTTTAAAACCTTTGAAATTGTCTCAAAAAATGAAGAAACCTTACCGATAAATAACTGCCTATCATAAAATCAAGAAACAGGGCCTATAACCAAAAGTAGTATTCCCGACAATACATTTCGTTAACAAATTTAAATTAACTTTCCAAAACGTTCAGAGCTTAGGAAATAAAGTAAACTTAATCGAGCATTTATTAGTTGATACAAACATTGACATATTATTATTGTCAGAAGTATGGAGAAGTGAGGACTTTTGTGAATCTATAGTAATACCAAATTATAAAGTAGCTTCAAAATTTAGTAGAAAAAAGCATGGTGGTGGAGGTGTTTGTATTATGCTGAAAGATTGTATTGATTATATTGAAAAAATAGACTTGGTTAGTTTCTCCGTAGAATTTGCGATTGAATTTTGTGCAATAGAAATACCGAAGTGTAATCTTGTTTTAGTTAGCTTATATAGAGCGGATCGTAATATTAATATATTTTATGAACAATTAAATAAACTACTTAATAGAATACAACTAAAATATAGTCATAAATATGTCTTTATTGGGGGTGATTTTAATATAAATGTTAACGAAAACAATAGTGATTCTCAGGAACTCTTAAATTTAATGCGTTCTCATAATTTAGCTCAACTTATAAAAGAACCCACCCGAGTTACTAATAAAATAGCCACTGGTATTGATCTAATCTTTACAAACTATATATCTTTAGTAAAAAATTGCTATGTTATTGATTATGGTGTATCAGATCATAAAGCAACAAATCTAGAATTAAATTTAGAGACGGTGATGAGCAAAAAGCAAGTGTTATTTACAAGAAAAAGGTGTTTTACAAAACAAAACATTAATTCATTCAAAACTCATTAAATAACGTCAATTGAAATAGTATTCTAAAAGAGAACCAAACTGTTAATGAGAACTACAATATTTTTCTTAAAATAATATCAAATAGTTTAAACGAACATATACCTATGATGAAAGTAAAAATAAAAGAACAAAAAAATAAAGGCTGGTTGACAACTGGATTAAAAAAATCTTGTAAGCATAAAAGACTTTTAAGAATAATCCTTAATGAAACAAAAAGTCCAGTTTTTCTTAATTACTATAAAAAATACACAAAAATTCTTAAACGTAGTAACAAATTATCAAACAAACTACAATACATTAAACAAATGAAAAATTCGAGTAATAAAATAAAGACCATGTGGAACATAATTACTAATAAATTGGGTAGAATGAAAACAAAAAATCGCAAAAACATGATATTAAATATTAATAATAATACAATAACGTGTCCCATACAAATTTCTAACCTATTTAATGAACATTTTACAGCAATTGGTAAAACTAATAATATTAATAAATATCAGAAACAATATAAAAATTCTAACGAATTGAAACCGACATGCTCCATGTACCTAACCTCAGTTGATGAAAGGGAAATCCAAAATAGTATAAAAAAATTAAAAACTAAATAAAGCTGTGGTGTAGATGATATACCACCGGCGCTTTTAAAACAATGCACTGAAGAATTTGTCTATCCCCTTACTTTTTAGTAAACCAAAATTTTCAACATGGCATATTTCCAGACCCTCTCAAAATAGCACTAATAAAACCATTGCACAAAAAAGAAGATAAAAAAAACCCTAACGACTACAGACCAATAGCCCTATTGCCCACCTTTTCAAAGATATATATAGTTTAACATATATATAGTTTAGCATATATAGTTTAGAATAGAATATATAGTTTAACAGTGGTAGAGCCACGCGGCAGCGTTTGCTGTCGCACGGATGGGCCGGCTCGAACCGGGGTGGTACCACGACCTCACAGAAAACCAGCGTGAAGAAGAGGTTTACCTCTGCGTTTCGCTTGGTGAGTGCAGGTGGCCGGAGGCCCTTTTTACTGGAAATGAGGCATTCCATCTTAGTCCTCACGGGTGACAACGCATCTGCATTTTGATTTGTAATAGAGGATAGATGTAGATGTATATGGGCCGCAGCAACCACTTACCATCAGGTGGACTGTGTGCTCATTTGTCACCCTTATTCTATAAAAAAAAAGATATACGAAAAAGCAATGTGTAATAGACTCTACTCATTCCTTGAAAAGTATGAAATACTAGATGATAGCCAAAATGGATTCAGAAAATCAAGATCAACCACCCTAGCTGTATATAAGTTCATACAAATGGCCCTACAAAATTTAAATGATAAAAAACATACTTTTGGTATTTTACTTGATATGACGAAAGCATATGAATGGGTGCCCTATAATAAACTACTTTCAAACTTATGAATTCGGGTATCCATGGGCTAGTACATAACTGGTTCAAATCCCATTGTAATAATCGGAAGCAAATAGTAGAAATTGAACACTACAACCAAATTACTAATGAAGTAATAAAAGTTCGTTCTGAAGAGAAACACCTAACTATTTCAATCCCACAGGGCAGCGTTTTAGGCTGTGTTCTGTTTCTAAATGACCTGCCAAAATGTTTGTATAGAGAATCAACACTGCCAGTATTATTTGCAGATGACTTATCAATACTAATAAAAAGTAACGACAACATTAGCTCTGAAGCTCTTATCTATGATACACTTCATAATGTCACTCATTGGCTTGATAGCCACAATCTAGAAATAAACCTTAAAAAGACAAAAATTTTACAATTTCGTTCATATAATAAACCACCCCTAAAAATTAATTTTCAATTACAAAATACCCTAATAGAAGAGATAGACTCGTATAATTTGCTTGGACTTAATGTAGATACACATTTAAACTGGAAGTTGCATATTGAAAAAAATAAATGCAAGCTCTCTAAATTTATATATGCGCTTTATCAAATTAATCATAGCACAAATTTAGAAACTGCAGTTTCCACATATTACGCGTATGCCTTTTCATGGCTTAAATATGGCATTATCCTTTGGGGTAATAGTGTTAATGCAGATGAATTGTTCATTTTACAAAAAAAAATGTGTTAGGATACTTGCCAGAATTGATAACAGACATAGCTGTCGACCCTACTTCATTAAATTTAAATTATTAACCTTAGTTTCCTTTACATAAAATATATAAGTAACTTCGTATTTAAAAATAAACACTTCTTCACCCAGATAAAAGAAACACACAATGTAAATACTAGGCATAAACATAGGTTATATTTACCCCCATCTAGAACCGAAATGCTCAATTGTAGTCCATATTACAAGGAAATTAAAATATTCAATAAACTACCCATAAATATAAAATCTGAAGTTAAATTAAGTTCATTCAATAAAGAACTTCATGATTATCTTATTTCCAAATGCTTTTACACGCTCACTGAATTTTTGATAGCTAATTACTAAGCAGTAAATTACTAAGTATTAAATAAAATTATATTTTCAAAATAGCCTAATATAATATAATGATGTTACATAGTTATAAGTCCATTTAATTATATTATTGTATATTTCTTGTATATTGCAACGCCCGACAGGGTCTATAATGGTCACTGTAACTGCTAATGCACTGTATATTATAGAAGCAATAAACGATTTGACTTTGAATTTGAATTTGACTCCTTAGTTAAATATCAGTGTGAGTGTCAGCGTTCGATGCCAGCTTATTCAGAGTCAGTGTGTGCTGATAATATTATACCACCACCAAAACTCTATGACAGTGCCATAACAGAGGATATTAAAATAATAAATAACTCAAATATTACTAAAAATAATATAATTGTAAATAGCTATGACATAGGAAAAAATCTAGGCATAACTTTAAATAACTCTTTAAAGGGACAAAAAGTTACAAATTGCTGCATGCCTCGAGCATCTTTTAGTGACATCCTAAATAAAATTATTGTAACTAAATTTTGCCTAAATAGTACTATAATAATTTTTGTTGGTAGAAGAGGCAGTGTAAACAACAAACAGTTATTAAGATATATTGAACAACTTAATAACTTAAATGTACACAGAATTGTCTTGTTCACACTGTCTTATATACAGGGATTGCCACAGAAAACTAATTTAAGACATAATATAATTATACAAATACATAATTTAATATGTAATAATAATTTAAATTTGACATATAATTGTAATGATAATAATGACAAATTTCATGTAATTGACATAAATAATTTAATAAAAAAGTTTTGGACAAAAGATAGGTATTAGAAACATTTTACTGATGTTCCATTTTTGACAACAAAATCATTAAATTCTTCTCCTACTGTCCCTGAATCATTGCTCAAACAAAATGTAAAGGCTTGTTCAAATACTTTTAAATTCCATAGAGTACTGCCAAAATGTATCGTTAAATATTTTAAAACTATTGATGTTAAGAAAATGGCAGACTTATGGGGGATTTTCGTTAAAGTTATTTTATCTATAATAGATATAATAGCAGCTTATCTAGCCACTATATTTAATATAAGCGTCAAATCTGGTGTGTTTCCTGATTTACTGAAACAAAGTAAAGTCATACCTATATTTAAATCTGGTAGTACATTAGACCCCGTCAATTTTAGACCAATTTCTGTACTACCAACGTTTAGTAAAATTTTAGATCAGATGTTAAGTTTCTTTAACATTAATAAATTGCTACATAAAATCAATTCGGTTTGAGAAGGGGTCGCTCGACAACTTACGCTGGAGTTGAGCTTATTAAACATATTTTTTGTGCATGGGAGAATTCAGAGGATGCTTTGGGAATATTTTTTGTACTTTCAAAAGCCTTCGACTGTATTCACCATGAGACATTAATCAGGAAACTACAGTATTATGGTGTTAAGAACACAGCGTTTAAACTTATTATTTCATATTTAAGTAATAGAAAGCAAAAGGTTATTATCAATGGTAAAAATTATTACGAGTCACCTGTACCAATGGGTGTCCCTTAGGGCTCGATTCTCGGCCCATTCTTGTTTCTGGTGTATATGAATGACTTACCTTACCTTGAAGGGGATAGTCATGATATATTATTATTTGCTGATGATAATTTTTTGATGTTTAAACTAAAACGTCAATCATTTAAATGTGACGAAGTAAATAATGCTATATTAAAATTAGTGCATTAGTTTAACATTAATAATCTGCATTTGAACGGAAATAAAACTAATTGTGTTAAATTTGCAACAACGAATGTTAAAAATCTGAATACCAATGTGTTTTTAAATGGGGAGGAATTGAGCCCTGTTGTATCCACTGTTTTTCTTGGCATCACTCTTGACGCAAAGCTTCAGTGGGGCCCCCCATATATCCAAATTAGCAAGCAGACTAAGTTCTACAACCTATGCTGTAAAAAAGATTAGAGGTCTCACTAGTGTCGAGACAGCTAGATTAGTCTATTTCAGTTATTTCTATAGTATAGTGTCTTATGGGATTTGCTATGGGGATATGCGGCTGATTCAGAAACTATTTTTGTTTTACAGAAGAGGGCCATTAGAGCTATTTACAATCTAAAACCGAGAGTGTCTCTGAGTGATAAATTTAAAGAAATAAATATATTAACTTTGGTCTCTCAGTATATTTACGAAAATTTTATGTATGTTCACAAAAACAAAGATAGTTTTAGTAAAAAAAAGTGATATCCATTCTGTAAACACTAGGAACAAACACAAGCTAGTGATGACAGTTTCTCGACTCCACAGAGTCAGTCATTCATTATTGGGACAATGTGTATGCTATTACAACAAGGTCCCGGAAAGGGTACAGGTTCTCTCTATTACCAAATTTAAATGTTTTATTAAGCTAAAACTGTATAAAAAGGGTTATTATAGTATAAATGAATACATGGTTGATAATAAACCCTAAGTATAAAGTGGTCGCTTCCAAGCAGTTTCTAAGATAAATTTTGTAAATAGTTCGTAATCATTTATATTGTAAAATTTATTAAAAAAAAGGGCCGCTGGGTTTCTTGCTGGTTCTTCCCCGGACAGAGGGTTTTTTTTTCGAACCAGTGGTAAAGTAAAAATAAATTTCAATAAGAATTACACATGTAATGTATATGGAATAAAAATTATTCTATTCTATTTTATTTTATGGAATTGAGTCCTTCAGACAAAAATTTAAAGAAATAAACATATTAACTTTGGCATCGCAATATATTTATGAAAATGTAATGTATGAGTTTAATTAAAGAAAAACTGTACAAAAAGGGATATTATAATATCAAGGAATACATGAATGAAAATAACCCCTTGGAATAAGGTGATCGCCACCATGCTGGTTCTATGAAAATTCATTTAAAAATTGTATAAACGAAATTATTGTTAAGTGAAATATGTTTGAAAAAAATGTCCCGCTGGAATTCTCGCTGGTTCTTCCCAGGACAGAGGTATTTTCCGAACCAGTGGTAAATAAAAAATGACCTTCAATAAGAATTGTGTAATTATCGATATTGAATAAAAATTATTCTATTCTATTGTATTCATGATGGAATGCCTAACTACCAGTAATTAACCTGGCTCACTTTACCCTTCAGATTGGAAAACAAAAGTACAAACACTGCTATTTGGTGACATAATTAAGTAAACAAGTGGTAACTACGTACGGACGTCTCGTTAAAAAAGGAGTGCTCAACTCAAGTACGGAAAGTGTTAATTGCAATTCTGTGCATTGACTTGCCGCGTAGTCGACGATGAGGGAAACCATCGTAACGATATTTCACGAAATGAATTTAAAGTTTTATTTTGATTTCATCACATACAATTTTCGAGATCGTAATAATATATTTGGGTATACAATATGATTGGTAAGAAAGCCAGTATGATTGAAAGCTGAGAGGTATTTCATCTTAGTTTCCAGAGGTAATATATACATAGATATATAACATATCTATAGCCTCCATTGTTTGAAGTTGGCCGTAGTTATCCATGGGCTGCAATATGCTTATAACTTCGTATGTTACTCCAAGTTTATAAATAAACCACGATAGGGATGATGTGCTGTCATCGTTTATTCATTACAGTCTACGAAAAGTACTGATGACAATTGACCTTTTCCATAGATAACCTGATAGGGGGATATTAGCCAGAGTTGTCACACTTTTGCAGACGGTTTGGCGATTGCAATTTTTATTATTTTGAATTGTACTTAGAAAGTTGCTGCTGCCTATCTCCAGTTTCAATTCCACTCTGTCGCCTGCTACGATACCCACGGAATGATACGGGCTAGTGTACTCTCTTATTTCGCCACAAAAAGGAAATAGATATAAAATTTAATTTGATGCATCAATTAAGATCATGATCATCATGACAGCCCTTCACAAGTCCACTGCTGCACATAGGCCTCCCCCAAAGAATGCCACAAAGTACGGTCCTGAACCACCTGCATCTATCGACCTCCTGCATGTCTTACCAGGTCGTCACTCCATCTTGTGATGGGGCGCCCTACACCTCACCTACCGGTACGAGGATGCCACTCAAGAACCTTTCTTCTCCATCGGTTGTCTGTTCATCGAGCTATATGGCCGGCCCAGTGCCACTTCAGCTTACTAATCCTTTGGGCTATGTCGGTTACTCTGGTTCTACTGCGGATATCCTCATTCCTAAGTTTATCACGCAGAGAAACTCCGAGCATAGCCCTCTCCATAGCTAGCTGAGCGACCTAAAGCTTCCTCATACGGCCAGCAGTGAAGGACCATGTCTCAGATCCGTAAGCCATCACTGACAACACGCACTGGTTGTACAATTTCGTTTTAAGGTTTTGAGGTTTGTCTGACGAGAAGATGTGTCGTTGCTTCCCCAACCGCTGCCCAGCCGAGTTGAATCCGTCGATTGACCTCTCTATCGAAGTTGGACTAACCTAATCAGACTATTTGTCCCAGAAAAACATACGCGTCAACTACTTTGAGCTTAGTGCTCCCAACAACTACATGGATATTAGGTGTGACATGGATATTAAACATAATCTTTGTTTTGTCAATGTTCATCTTAAGACCTATTCGTTGGGAGACACTATTGAGGTCATTGAGCATAGTGCTTAGGTCCTCCAGCAATTCTGCCATAAGGACTATATCGTTGGCAAATCGAAAGTGAGTGATGTACTCGCCAATGATGTTAATACCGTATACATTCCAGTTCAGAAGCTTGAAAAGGTCTTCCAATGCAGCGGTGAAGAGTTTCGGGGATATAATGTCACCCTGTCTTACACCTCTCTGCAATTGGATAGATTTCGTACTCTGGTTCTGTACTCGGATATCCATCGTACCCGAATTGTACAAGCACTTCAGCACTTTGATATACCGACAGTCAACTTGGCACCGCTGAAGGGACTGCAGCACCGCCCAAATTTCGACGGAATCAAAGGCTTCCTCAAAGTTCACATACGCCAAGCATAGTGGTAAATTCTAATCTTCGGACTTCTGTACAACTTGCCCCTTATACCCTTCGATGTATGTGGTCTATGGTGCTAAATCCCTTTCGGAAACCGGCTTGTTTGGGAGGCTGGAAGTCGTCAAGTCTGCGTGCGAGACGATTCGTAATGACTCTTAAAACCCCGCACGTAGACGCGGCTCAGAAGGGAAATCAGTCTGTAGTTCTTAAAAAGAGCATTGTCACCTTTCTTGAAGAACAAGACCACCGCACTTCTGCTCCACGCGTCCGGTGTAATGCCACCATGGAGGACGGAATTAATGAGCCTCTGAAGTACTTCCAGTACCGGTCTTCCACCCGCTTTTAGAAGCTCCGCTGTAATTCCATCCTCGCCTGGGGCCTTGCCGTTTTTAAGATGGTAAGACGAACAATTAAGATGGTAAGACTTAATTAATTAAGCACTCGGGCCAGTTATTTAAGCCTAAATTAATAATAAATTTCATTCCATTTTCATAGCCGATTGGTTGCTTTACATAAACTTCAGATAAGATTCTACCATTTAATAATGCTGTTTCAACGTCCATTTGATAAATAACTAAAGAATTTTGACAACAATAAGATAATAGTAGTTTAAGTGTCGGTAATAAAAATTTTTTGTTGAAAACCTCTAACTACTAACCTTGCTTTATATTCATTTTCGCTCTTCCTTTTATATACCACTTCACATCAATTACCTTTTTGTCCTTAGGAGGTTTGTTAACTAGAGTCCATGTTTTATTTTTCATTATGCTGTCCATCTCACTATTCATTGCTTCTTTCCATTTCATTGCCTCATTACATGTAGTTGCCTCCTAAAAATCAGTTGCAGCTAAAGCGTCGCAGTAGTTACAGTATATGCAATAATAAGCGACTTGTTCATCAAAACGAAATGGACGTTTGACTTGTCTTGTTGATTTTCTATTTTGCTCTTCATCTTTACTTTCTGCTACACTTATTTCATCATTTTCTGAGTATTTTATTACATCTCTTTCCTCTTGTGTCCTTTTATCTTCCTTTTCCTTTTCTTTTATTTTATATTCAGTATTATTATCTTCCTCACCTTCCAAACCACACAATTTAATATCTTCCTCTATTATATCACAATTTCTAGCAATAATAACTCTATTGTTAATTAAAACTCTGTATCCAGTATCAGTATAACCAAGTAAAATTCCAACTTCTGCTTTCTTATCCCATTTAGACCTTCTCCGTTCTTCGGGAATTCTTACAAAAACTCTACTTCCATACAATTTCAAATTTTGGACTGATGGCTTTCTTTTAAAAAATATTTCATACGGCGTTTTCCTCTCAATAGTATTGTCAAAGTTCTGTTCTTAAGATAAGCAGCTGTTTTAATTACTTCTGGCCAAAATTTTATTTCTACCTTTGCTTCTGATAAAAGACATCTACACATATCCATTAATATACTATTGTATCTCTCTGCTGTTCATTTAATTGATGAACATATGCTGGACAAGGTTTTATTATTATTCCTTTCTCTTTTGCGAACTAAAAATCTCTTCCGTTCATATATTCCTTCCCATTGTCACATCGCAGTTCCTTTATCGTTTTTCCTGTCAAGTTCTGTACCCCATTAACTTATTGCACCAAGTAGTCGTACACTTCATCCTTCGATCTGATACAATAAACTTTCACTAATTTGCTGTATTCATCGATAAAGCTCAAAAAACATTTTTCTTTATTATATCCTGTAGTCTGATGTGGCCCATTTAAATCAGTATGAACAATCTCTAACATCTCCTCTGCTTTCCGTCGATTATTATGAAATGGTAAGTTATGCATTTTGTTTTCGATACATATTGCACATTTTAAATATTCATATTTATTATCTTTAGGTAATCCTTCTAATGACTCATTTTTACACATTAATTCCAATTTTTCAAAATTAATATGGCCCATAGTGCGATGTAGTTTTTCCTTTTTACTCATATTTGCTTCCTTAATTTCTTCATACATGTAACTTTTCATCTTATACAGTCTCGTCTCCTTAATTGCAATTGCTATAACCTTTCCATAATTGTTGTAAATTTTTGACAATTTCCCACTTGGATTGATTGGATATTTGTCAGTAATTTTGGAATAACTCAATTAATTTGCCTTCATTTCTTTTACAAAAAAAAAAAAAACATTTGTCAGAGTCACTTCAGACTTTTGTCCATAGACCAAGAAATAAGTTTTAATATAACCAATTTTTGTAGCTTCTAATATTGTGCCGTCCCCAATTTTAACTTTAACAGGTTTATTTAATATCTCACACAAATTGAAGTACTCATCAGTATTAATAATATGGTCTGTGCATCCACTCTCTAGTAACCAATTTATTTGACCTTTCTTTGTCTTATCATTCTCACTCGTTGTGTAAGTATTATTAGCAATAGTAGTATGAAAACTGTTTCCTTGACTCTCTTGATTATTATGGTGATAATTTCCTGAGTCTCGTCCTCTGTTATTATATGAACCACGTCCTCGATAACCAGAGAAACCACGTCCTCTATAACCAGAGAAACTAGGTCCTCTATGATGAGAAAAACTATGTCCTCGATCATGGTTTACATTTCCTGATTTACAGTCTCTTCTCAGATGGCCAGGTTTTCCGCAACTAAAACAATTATATGATAGCTTGGCATCTGCTTTAAAAGCATTTGATGTATCATTAAACGTTTCACTAACATTTTCCGTATTTTTCAATTTTATTTTACTTTTTAAATAGTCAACTTTTCTTTCACCCTCTGGCAAGACATCAATTAAACCACCTATGTAGCTTTAACTTACTGGGAGTGCTTTTAACATATAATTTAGTTTTTCTGTTTCTGATATCGTTGCACATGCTTGTTTTAACTCATTTACAGATTTTTCAAAGTCATCGAAAAACAGAGACACTTCAGAATAATTTTTCAATTTGACACTTTCGAGGTTATGTCGACATACTATTTGCAACGCTGTTGATTTTTTCAAATACATCTCGTCGAATTTCTGTATTATTTCGCAGGCTGAATCAAGATCGCTTATATATTCCAACTGCTTGTTGGTTATTGCACTATAAATATTGTTAGTTGCTTGGACATCTCTGTCGTCCCACTCCAATTTGTCGGTTGCAATTTTCGCTCTCATTGCAACATCCTTTCACTTTTTGAACTGCAGAAATTTGAGTATTCGTATTTTCCAATTACTATAGTCTGTACCGTCGAAAATTGGAATATTTATATCGCTATTTTTAGTCGTCATTTTTTTTCTTCTTTTTTGTTTTTTGTTCATTTTTAAGCCGGGTATTTTTCGAAACTTATCAACCACATACTGCTACCATGTTAAAATAATTAATTTACACATTTGTTTTAGTTTTTCTTGTTTATTTTATATAAAAATAACAGTTACATCAAACGAGTAATACTTCGCTTACGCCATATTAAAGAGAGTGAGCACACACACAAACAAAAAAAGTATTGCCAATATAAATATACACAATTACCAACAATAATATCCCCATTAAAATGTAAACAAGGCTTCAAGTTCATCATATAAGCTTCAGAAACATAATATTAATTTCTCAAAGGATACTAGAATGTTATGAGAGTAAAAATTCAAGAGAGTTACGCGAAAATATAACTATCTTTTTTTATCCCATGCATAACGACCCAAAACGTATCGTAAACGCAAATGCGACACGTAAATGGACACCGCACTGATTTATGCTAATAAGGCGACTTTTAATTTAGCAAAGTTTTTAATGTTTTACCCACATCTTTACAAGAGGCTATTAAACTGTCTACAGAGTATATTCATTACACCTCACATACGCTACTTTTATTTGAATTATTTATGTTTTGAATACATTGTCAATAATAACGCTTATATGTATAACGCGAATGCTACACATTAGATGAAATAAGTTTTACGGATTTTATCGCGTTTAATTTGACAGATAAAATCGAATAGTTTAAAGAAAAAAAGACGTTTATTCACTGAAATTATACCCATCACATAAAAAAACGATAGTAAAACGGTGGCAGATTAAGACTACAAGTGATGGTGTGTGTATCTAGCCAGTGAAACGGTTATACAACTCGACGTAATGCTGCAGGATAACGTACAGCGCTGATATTTTCTGCCATATCCATAGATTTAACTATTTTGTGGTTGAGCATACATTGCTTTTCTTCAAGTTTTGCCCACTTTAGTATTAATTCGCTCGACAATTACGGGGAGCGAGGTAAACCAAACAAACATATCGAACTATAAGAGAGCCATAACATATTTTGACTGTTAAAATCATATGTGGTTAGGAGAGGAAACGGTTAATAGTACCACGCATGGCAGTGCATTGAATTAGAATAAAAATTAATGTATCTTATAAAACCTAGATAAATTATATTGAATCATATTACGAACCAAACAAAAAAGAGTAGTGGAAAATTGCTTTCATTTCATAAAAGCACGCAACGCACTCTCAGTAGACACTTACGGAGCATGAACACAGTATAAATGTGCTCAAAGTTATTTCTATTGAATGTTTGAAGAACAAAATGCAAAGCATACAACTGGTTAAGATAATGTGTACCGTAGCTGTGTATACTATCCAACGTGGTAGAGCCATGTTGCTGCTATATTAGTAGTATAGTTGTAGCACGAATGGGTCGGCTTGACCGGGGAAGGACCACGCTCTCACAGAATACCAGCGTAAAATAGCAGCTTAACACTTTTGTGTTTCGTATGGTGAATGTAGATAACCGGAGACCCTTTTTACTGGAAAAGTGGCATTCCATTTTAGTCCGCACGGGTGACAACGCATCTGCATTTTGAATCGCAAACGAGGATAAATGTAGATGTCTGTGGGCCACAGCAACCACTTACCATCAGGTTGACTGTGTGCTCGTTTGTCACCCTATCCTATAAAAAAATACTTCGCTTCTTTTTTATCAGCCTATAAAAGCAATGATGTAGTTATATGCTGCTGTGTTTCGTAAGGTGACTGTAGAGAACCGAAGACTTTTTACTGGAAATGAGGCCATTTTATCTTACTCCTCAGGGGTGACAACGCATCTGTATTTTGATTCTTTATCGAGAATAAATGTGGATGTCTATGGGCCACATCATGAATTTACCATTAGCTGGACTGTGTGCTCGTTTCTCACTCTTATTCTATTAAAAATTGGACGGCTGGGTGTGGATATTTTCCATTGTTGGGAAGATTTGCCTTAATCGCCACACTAGGCGGGGGATTAGTGGGTCTGGGTATTTTTGTCTGGTGTAAACCAGATAGTTAGACTTTTAATTTAATTTTTTGTAAATGACTCTTTATGACACTTACATGCCAATAATGATTCGTTTGAACTCTCTAACGCCATCACTAAACGACCTGTGTATTACCGTTACAATCTATAAAAAGCCGCTGAACATAAATCTCCAATATAGATAGCCTCATAGAGGGAATATTTACTCTTTTTCTTTTATTTGATGCTATAAATCAGTAGCCAGGGAATTTCTTAGTATAGAGTTCGAGCTAATTCCACAGTTCAACATTGCCTTCAATACATTTACATATTTCAAAGTAGGCTTTTTAACAAATTTTCCTTAACTTTAACCCCTTTCTTTATGTAGCAGAATTTAATAACTACGAGTACACTAAATTTGAATCATTTACATACGTGATTCAATCTAATACACCGCAGTGATTTCGTATGTGTTATAGTTTTGCTGAATTTGGCACGAAACTCTAACACATAAGTGTTAAACAAAAAAAAATTAAGTAACACTTCATAAATATATTAAAGCTGGACACCAATCCAGTAGACAGTCCCTGGCAAGACTCAATTTTAATAGAGTTGTGTTTGAATATGCTTATCTTAATTCTATGCTGTTGTACATACAATGTGAAAACATTATTTTCCAATTTTATTTTTATTTAACTAAGAGCTGATTTTAGAATTATCAGAAAATTTTTATTCATAAAGGTTACAACAAGCTTACTACAGTCCACCCGATGATAATTGGCTACTGCAATCTTTGGACATACAACATCAATCAAAGAAGGTAACAGATGCGTTGTCACCTCTAAGGGCTAATAATTAATGTTTTACGGCCTGTAATAATACTGGCTCTCTACACTCTTCAAACCGGAACAAAGCAGACAAGTACCGCTAATTAGCGGCAGAAATAGGTAAGTTACTGTCGCTCACACGTGGTAAAGCCACGCTACAGCTATAATGGTTTTAGTACGACGCCTCCGTGGCGCAGTGACTTAGCAATCAGTTGTTGTGCTGGGGGCCGCGGCGTTGAATCCCGCACGGAACAAGTATTTGTATGGCCTACAAATAATTGTTCCGTGTCTGGATGTTTGTCCTTGTGCAATTTATATTTGTAAACTGCCTCCACGACACAGGAGAAAATCCTAGTGTTGGGACCAAACTAGGGGGACCGTCATAGAATTTCAGCATGAAATAACGGCTTAATGCTGCTATGTATCCGAAGCATTCCATCTCAGTTCTCAGAGGGGAGAACAAATTCACATTTTGATTCTTAATCGAGTATAGACTTAGATGTCGCACGGAACAAGTATTTGTATGGCCTACAAATAATTGTTCCGGGTCTGGATGTTTGTCCTTGTGCAATTTATATTTGTAAACTGCCTCCACAGGAGGCACAGCCTGCCGACACAGGAGAAAATCCTAGTGTGGGGGTAACGTTTTTTACGTTACCCCCACACTATGGGGACAACGTTTTTTACGTTACCCCCACACTATGGGGACCGTCACAGAATTTCAGCATGAAATAACGGCTTAATGCTGCTATGTATCCGAAGCATTCCATCTCAGCTCTCAGAGAGGACAACACATTCACATTTTGATTCTTAATCGAGTATAGATTTAGATGTCATCATGGGCCAAAAAGCATCAAATTACCATCAGGTGGATTGTGTGCTCCTTGGTCACCTTTATTCTATGAAAATACTTCTATAGCCTAACTTTTATTTTCAGTCAGGTTATAATTTATTTAATGTATTACTTCTATTTGATGACTGAAAAATAAGATACAAAATTGAAATATTTTAAATATAAATAATACTGAATATTTCATGAATGTAACATTTAAGTATATTGAATAAGTATTAGTTTAATTCACCTCTTTTTCTCTTAATTTATTTTATTTAATCTATAACTTTAGAATATAATCAAATATTTTCTTTATTTTAACAGCTGACTTAGGATAATGGGAAACTTGAGAATATGGAAATGGGCTTCTCTAACTGTAGACAGGCATTAGCGATCGCAAAAGCATTCTAACACCTTTGTTTCCGTCCTCAGTTGTTTAGCATATTCAAGATACCATCTCTCGAAAAGCTCGAGTAATTGTATGGATTTTCAATTTTCATCTGTTTGAACACACTTCTATATATGGTAGAGCCATGCCTTATTATGACCACAGAACAAATGGGTAGGTTCGACCGGAGTACAACGCTCTCACAAAAGAACAAATGTCTCCCATAATATCAACGTCAAATAGCATCGTAATGATGTATTTCAATGTTTTGGTAGGTTGAAAGTTATATTTTGATACTTCATACTACACGTCATAGTATAAAATGGTAACGACGCATCTTCATTAACACTCATTCAAGTAGCGAGGTATATGTAGGCTACAGGATCCAAATCTCATGAGGTGGACTGTGCGCTCGTTCTTTTAATAAATAAATAATAATAAAAAGTATTTATTTGCCACAAAACAATACAATGTTAAAATTAAAGTAGGCAGCTCAATGATTAATTGTGACAAAACGGTCTGTGACTCAGTTGTGACGGGTAAACCATTACTCCTGCTATTCTGCCACAGCCTTTGCGCAGTACCCGTACAGGGTCTTAGGCAAGTGATGAAACATGCGTATCAATAATAAATAAATAATAATTACTAAAATACGAAACACAAAATACAAAACTGTTTACTAATTTTACAGGGTATCAGAGCCATCCAGATATCCCTTAGTTGTATAAAATCCACAGCAAATTTATGGGGTGTTAAGCCGCCATCAATTATATTTAATAAATACACAGTAATTAAGTAGGCTTATACTGTAATATACACATCAGATGACAAAGTAAAATCCCTGGTTCCGCGCAAGCAAAAGCCTCTTAGTGTATTGACATAAGGGATCCCCTAGTATTTTACAATAGAGTATTTTTGTCTTAGACGTATTCTGGATTCAGTTCACAAAGGTGACAAAGCGTTAAGTATACCGCAATATATGGAACAAATATAACATAATAATATTTAATGGAGCAAATTTACCCCTATAAGGCAATCTATTGGAGAAGCCTGTCTTCAGCAGTGGACTTTAATAGGCTGTAACGGTAACATGGAACGAACAATATATATATATATATATATATATATTATATATATATATATATATATATATATATATATATATATATATATATATATATATGTTGGAAATAGGGATATGTTAACCCATTGACGTTAACGAACGTATGTTTATTATAGAATATATTTCTGTACATAGCAGTTAATATTAGTCGGGAGTCCTTTATACTTTTTAAAAGACGACCCATTTAACAAGAAAATTCCTTTCGAATTCTACCTGTATGGATAGAAACTGTTTATACGGATTTCATCGCGTTTTATTAATTTATTTTATATTTAAGATGTTTTAAGTACTTTACAGCACCATGACCATCACAGGGAGAGTTTGGTATTTGACGTCCCAATATCGTAGATAACCACGGTTACCATCACTTCAAATTATTAACTTTTGTTTGGGAATAAACAAAAAGTTAATAAAACGGAATACAATGCTTAAAACTAGTTTCATTCAATTTGTATAGTTCGCAGAAACATAAATAATTATGACCTGTTTCGATTAGCAAACCGTTACGATTCAACGAACACCTAACGGTATTAATAAAATGATCAAGTAGCACTATTATAAATGTCTGTCTCATTCTCTTGCTATTTATATACCAACAAGTTAATACATCAAAAGTTGAACCTCGATAGACTTTCAAACGCGTTTCAATAATGGAACAATAACCTCTGATATCGGTGCGTCACCTCTGTTGTTTCAACAATAGGTAATTCAATCAGCGTTCAATCGAGTTCAAGCTTGAAACTAACAATAGACAACACCTTACTTGGCGTTAAATTATTTTTAATGGTATATTAAAATAAAATGCATATCTATTTATTATTATAAAATTGTTTTCACTTTGTGGTAGGACTATTTTTCATACAATTTTAAAACAACCGACTTTGACTCTCCTCTAAATACGAAATGAATTCAAGTGATGCATGAAAAGTACGTTATTAACAGAAAATATAGATTTTAAATTTAAATTTATATTTTTTTAAAGTACAAGGGTAACAAACAAGCACATAGTCCAACTAATGGTAAGTGGATCCTGTGGATCACAGACATCTACATCTGTCCTCAGTTAAGAATCAACGTGCAGATCCGTTGTTATCCTGCGGGCTAAGATGAATGCCTCGTTTTCAGTAAAAATAGTCTCTTGACTGAGAGTCTGTAGTAGACTAGCAGCAGCCATTGTCAAATCCTTTGTAAATTTTTTAACTATGAGTGCTGCAAAGCACTCGAAACGTTGAACTTAAAAAAAACAAATTAAATTAAATGCTATAAAATCCGTAAAAGTAGTTTCATTAAATTTGTAGTGATTTCGTAAATAAAAGAAATCATAGCGCCGATAAATGGATTGAAATCGACGAGAAAACCCTTAATTATTAATAATTACTCTAATACCTTATGAATTTTTCATGGCTATTGGAAACCGAAATACACAATTCTATCCACTCATACATTCCTAATGCGTTTGAGTGCATTTTCCTGTGGCTTATGGTATGAAAAATGAATTATTCATGCATAAATGTCGCAAATGTTCAGGTGTTGCTTATATTATTGTACGCTGTATATCTATTGTATATTACTTAACGATATAAATCAAATACGATGAATTTTATTTAGTCGAATAAAATGGCACATAATGTGACTTTCCAAAGAGTCACGAAAAAATTTAAAATACTTAAAAACAACTGCAATTTTCCCTAATATGAGACAATAGACGTGGGGAGCGTTTGGTTCAAAGTAAACTTTGATAGGCTATGATATGATGAAGATGATGATACTCAACTGTAATCTTAGTTATGCATTATGAGAGAGGTCTGTGCCCAACATTAACTTTAACAGTGGTAGAGTCACGCGGCAGCTTTTGCGGTCGCACGGATGGGCCGGCTCGAACCGAGGTGGTACCACGACCTCACAGAAAACCAGCGTAAAGTAGAGGTTTACCTCTGCGTTTCGCTTGGTGAGAGCAGGTGCCCGGAGGCCCTTTTCACTGGAAATGAGGCATTCCATCTTAGTCCTCGCAGGTGACAACGTATCTACATTTTGATTTGTAATACAGGATAGATGTAGATGTCTATGGGCCGCAGCAACCACTTACCATCAGGTGGACTGTGTGCTCGTTTGTCACCCTTATCCTATAAAAAAAATAAAAAAACTGTGGGCAAATGCAGATGGATAATGACAACCCGACAAGAATGATGATGTGCGCTTATAATGGAATATCTTACGTTCATTTTCCCAGTTTTAGTTTACTCGTATCTAAAGGTTTATATTAGAGTATCTCATTATATTAGAGAACGTGGTGTAATAGCAGCTTATTGCTGCTGTGTTTCGTATAGTAAGTGACAGAACTGGACACCGTTTTTACTGGAAACGAGGTATTTCATCTTTCAGGTTGGACGTACCTACGTTGTTTTTTCTCAAATTTTCCCCGCTTAAGTACTAATTCGTTCGACAATTGCGGTGAGCGAGGTAACGTTTCCGAGCCAACAGACCGATATACAAGAGGAAGATTTCTTGACTCCTTAAATCATAACTTGAAAAAAGGAAGGATTTATAATGCCACGCTTGGTAGTGAATTGGATTCGTCATATGTTTCATTTAAGACCTAGACAAATAACATGCAAAAATGAACCTTAATATGAACATAAGTAAAAAGACCTGCGGACACTTACGGAGAATGAACATAGTATAAATGTCCTCCAAGGTATTTCTATCGAATGTGTGAAGAATAAATTGCAAAGCATACAACTGGTTTAGATAATGTATACCATTGCGGTGTATACTTCGCTTTTTCTTCATCAGGCTGACAACGCTTCTGCAATTTGATTCTTAATCGAGAATAAAAGTAGATGTGTATGGGCCACATCATCCACTTATCATCACGTGGACTATGGGCTCGTTTGTTACCCTTATTCTATAAAAAAAACTATCCCAATCGGTCGACCTATATAGTGTCAAACACGGCAACCTGCAGAATGCAACCACAATGTCAGCGTGACTGCCACTACACTCCGGTCTAGACAATGGTCCGAGGAGACAAGAGGGGCGTTGAAGGAGACCTGATATCCGTCCGGATGAGAGGTTAGCAGAAGGTCCAACATGGAATGTACGTGATGTACGGTATCTGTTTAGGCAAAGTAACCAGTTGTTCCAGATCATATGCCAAGGTAAAGTCATAAACAGATCTCCCCACATGATCGGTTAAACGTGAACCGTGATATAAAATAAATCAATAAACAAATGACTAATTATGAAAAAAGAATTCCATATGTTTTAAAATAAAATATATTTTAAATTAGTATTCTCAGCGAAACAAAAATTATTTTGATTTGGATTGGGAAAAATATAGAGATTTCATGAATGTTACGTCAAAGTTTATTGAATAAATACTAGTTTCATTAAGCATACACTATTTATCTTTTTTTGTGTAACAGCTGTTTAAGAAAGTTTGTATTTTTCTTAACCTATATATAACAGATTATAATATCGCTTAAAAGCAGAGTTACTTTATAGCAACCATTTAGTAGTGGCAAAGCCATTAGGCTTTAGAAATAAAAGAGGGGCTTGTAGAACTTTTGTTTAGGTCTTATATACAATGTCGAGTTATAAATATTTTTCACTTTACACTTTAGTAAGATTTACAGGTTTCACTGGCGTATAAAATATTTAGCTAAATGAATGTATATTTTGACAGAAAACAACTGCTCGTACTAATATATTACGAAAACAAGTTTTTTGAAAGGCTAAAATTGCTTTAAGTATGTGTAGTAGTATGGTCGGGAACAACCGGGGCTTGCGTCCCAGTGTGATCCTATATATATATATATATATATATATATATATATATATATATATATATATATATATATATATATATCAGTTAACAATATGTCTATTTATAAACTACATAGGAATATTTCATCTTATAAGATGAAAAATAGCATCCATTGCCGAACTAGGCCAAAACCTGTATTTCAGCATATGGTGCCACTCCCCAGACATAATAAACATAAATTATTTATTTAAATTATGGAAAAATTACAAATCTTTGTTCTTTATATTACAGGTGTGGTATAAAACAAAATGTGAAATTGAAATAAAAAAATATATATATATATATATATAAAACGCACCTCTTTTGTATATGGTGCTAGTGTACGTGAGCGTGTGTGTGTGTGTGTGTGTGTGTGTGTGTGTGTGTGTGTGTGTGTGTGCGTGCGTGCGTGCGTGCGGGCGTGCGTGCGTGCGTGCGTGCGTGCGTGTGTGCGTGTGTGCGTGTGTGCGTGTGTGCGTGTGTGCGTGTGTGCGTGTGTGCGTGTGTGCGTGTGTGCGTGTGTGCGTGTGTGCGAGTGTGCGTGTGTGCGTGTGTGCGTGTGTGAGTGTGTGCGTGTGTGCGTGTGTGCGTGTGTGCGTGTGTGCGTGTGTGCGTGTGTGCGTGTGTGCGAGTGTGCGTGTGTGCGTGTGTGCGTGTGTGCGTGTGTGCGTGTGTGCGTGTGTGCGTGTGTGCGTGTGTGCGTGTGTGCGTGTGTGCGTGTGTGCGTGTGTGCGTGTGTGCGTGTGTGCGTGTGTGCGTGTGTGCGTGTGTGCGTGTGTGCGTGTGTGCGTGTGTGCGTGTGAGCGTGTGTGCGTGTGTGCGTGTGTGCGTGTGTGCGTGTGTGCGTGTGTGCGTGTGTGCGTGTGTGCGTGTGTGCGTGTGTGCGTGTGTGCGTGTGTGTGCGTGTGCGTGTGCGTGTGCGTGTGCGTGTGCGTGTGCGTGTGCGTGTGCGTGTGTGTGTGTGTGTGTGTGTGTGTATCTGTGTGCGCGTGTAAGAGGTTGTGTACAAGGTGAAGAATACAGTTTAATGAATACCTTAAGTTACCTAACAATAGAAATTCGAGCACTGTCCATAATAACTTAGCGCTGCGCTGTCAAATGATCTTCCGTTTCATCCTATCCTAGAGCCAGTAACCAAGCTGGTATTTTCTTTTTGCATTGCTTTATATGAGTGTGATCCTATGGCTGTACAGTAAGCAAAGTGAACCCGATTCTTAACTACGCCTTCACTGTCTGTTGTAATAAGGCCAACTAAAAGACGACTGCGTACAGAGTAAACAGTCTACATGGAACTGCCTGCTTTATGGCAACTGGAGCTATGCGATCATCGCCCGACATCTAAAGCCCCCTGCTCTTTGCTCTTTATTTAGACTAGGAGGCGAGGGTTAGTTTGTACATGATTAACGCCCAGGGCGGTTTGAGCTTGCTTTCTTATAGATTGGTCTTGTGTATGATCTCAGATACCATGAACTATCCTCCAGAGAACACTGGCTGAATAGACAGGTCATCTGTGAGGTCTAATATGGTATACCGATGGGTCGAAAATGGGCCTACCTCGACGTAGGATGGATATGATATGTAGAGATATGTAATTTATGGGAAACGTCTCGAACTCAAACTTAGTATGAATTTGGGTAGATTCACCTCTTTCTTCCAGGCAGAAATTTTCGCCATACTTCAGTGTGCGCAAATTTAATTTGCAAAAAATACATATAATCCACAGGATGTCCTGTGAATAGTTATCCAAACGAAATGAGGAAAGAGGTGAGACCATGCCCTATGAGAAAAGTCAATTTTTTTTTAATAAAACACAGTATTCAAGATTTTTTGATTTTCATGATTTTATCGGAAACTTATCACCTTAATAGGTATAAATCTTTTTACCTTAAGCTTAATAGTATTTTTTGTTGAACATTTTTTCTGACTAGATATGATACAATCGTAATAAAGTACACGCGGGCGAAGTCGCGGGAAACAACTTGTATTAAATAAATTTTATTCACTCTCCATCCCCTTACTGGGTGAGCGTCCAATTATATATATTATAGTTAGCAATTTGCCACGAAATATGAACATATTTTATCATTTATCTATTTTTTTGCTCCAAATTTAGATTTCTCATAAATTTCCCACCACCAAGATAATATGTATGACTAAAGTCAAGAATCGAATAATAATATGTTCTTAAGGAGCTAGAATTTATATCTAAATTCTTTCATTTCACGTTAATATGCTATTTTGAAAATTTTACTGATTGAGTCATTCAGAGAAGTATAAATATTTGTATTGTAGCTAAAAAATTGGCAAAATTAATGGAGTATTCACCCTCCCCATCCCGGGGTAGCGTCACCCCCTGAGGCACAAAGTGTCCCGAATCGCGGTTTTTTTTAGTTAAAAAACATACATGAAAGTGTGTAGTTTGAGGGAGAGTGGATAAAATGTAACTGCTCTATAACATACATATTATGCCGATAAAACATAAAATAACTCCATTAATTTTGCCAACTTTTCCCTACAGTGCAGTAAATATGATAAAAATCCTATGTTTCTCTAATTCTACGTAAAAAACAATACAAGCCTTGAGAAATATAATCAGCTCACGCACTGATTAATGTTGGCGGGGGCAACTTTTAATTCCGTAAACATTTCAATATTTTAGCTTTATTAACAGGTTGTAAAACTGTCTTCTTATTTTTATTCTAATGAAGATAAAGTTAAGGTTTATTTTACGACGGCTTTACTCGAATCACCTTTGTAAGGGTTGTGTACGCGTGATGGAAAAACTTTCATTTTTAATTTTCGTTGTCAAGGCCTAGGTTTTATTCGAAATATTTAATCACCACGAATTGACTAAAATATTATTATATTATTTTAATATTTACAACCTTTCCACCGTTGGGTAACCAGAAAATCTGCGGGGCTCCATACCCCTTATTGTCGATATTTCACACATTTGTACGTGGTGGAGCCATGCTGCAGCTATATTAATAGTATAGTTGTAACACGAATGGCTCGGCTCAACCGGGGAAGGACCACGCTCTCACAGAATACCAGCGTAAAATAGCAGTTTAATGCTGCTGTGTTTTGTGTAGTGAGTGCGTGAGTGCATTCTATCTTAGTACTCACGGCTGACAACGCATCTGCATTTTTATTCGCAAACGGAGATAGATGTAGATGTCTATGGGCCACAGCAATCACTTACCATCAGGTGGATTGTGTTCTCGTTTGTCATTATTATTCTATAATAAAATGGTATGCTTCGCCTTTCGTGATGCATTCAGCAAAGGAGTAGAAGAATTTGCTTTACTCGATGAAGTTAAAACCTGTCCGGAGAAGTTGGCGGTGTGTCAACCCCGTGCCTCTGAAACACGTTAAGACGTTGGTTCTGATCCTGACTTCCCTCCGATCGTGTTGACGTACGATTCTTAATCGAGGACAGCTTTATATATATATATATATATATATATTGCTTGTCACCCTTACTCTATAAGAAAGAAAAAGCATTTATAATACACCAGCAGCTAGCATTTGTTATTATAAATATTCTCGTTAGACGGCAGACAGCAGCCTGGCTGTAAAGAAACATGTAAATCATTAGGGGTTTTGCGAAATTAAAAGTTGCCCTTTTTACATAAATCAGTGCGGTTCTTAGTTATGCGCCATTTTTATATATCTACATCTAATTTGTGTGCCGTATTCTGCGAATGTCGTAACAGGCGATAGAGGGAAATGAAACAGGAGATGGGCAGCAGCATCTTTCTAATAACAACTCAAACTTATAAAAAAAACCGGTTGCCAACACGCCAAAAAAGCGAGGTTACTAATGCAAATATGTCCCCCATTCGGAAATCTTTGGGGGACGCCTATGGATATCCCTATGGTGGAAATGAATGATGATAAATGAACGACCGAATTGAGTGAAACAATATCATTATTTGTGCTCGAAATACATCCTAAAATATCCAGAATTAACCATGAAATACATCCTCCATAGCACGTAGTTCAAGAGATCTTAACATGTCAAAATTTTAAATTTGGTAATTCTAACTGATTAAATTAACTTAAATTGAGATTCTTAGTGATCGCTGGAACAACTACAATACTAGTTCAAGATTAAGGTTTCATCCTATACAATTAAAATGTGATGCCCTACAGACTCAATAAATGTTCCAAGCAGTTGTTTATTTGTTTTAATTTAAATAATCTTATAAATATATTTAAACGCAGTTTACATTTAATATGAAATCCCTCCATTTCCATTTACTCAGCTATTACAGCCTGTAAAATACTATTGCTGAACATAGGCTTTCCCCTTATATATTGCCTCATAGGGAATAATTTTCCATAGTTGCCACGCTCAGCAAGCATTTTAAGTTCTCATCAGGAGGATGCTGCTGCACATCTCCTGTTTTAGTTTCCCTATATGATACATTGATTGATTTTGAATTTGCGACATTGTATAGAGTAACGAATTCAATTTCATCACTCATTCATTCATCACAGCCTATCAAAAACCCACTGAAGAACAAATACACCACTAAAGATTTGCCTCTTATAAAATTTTACGACTTACCGTGTACCCCCATATCATCCCGTGGGTGTCGTTTGAGTCGACAGAGGGGAACAAATCAGGAGATGGGCAGCAGTGTTTACCTAATTACGAATGAAAACAAAAAACTGTTACAAACAATCTTTACGAGAGACCTATATTCAGCAGTGGAATGGCCTGTAACTGTAACGGTAAATTTAACGATAGAAAATTTTCGGTAATTCATTATTTGTTCTAAATACACCTAATACATACATACATATAATCACGCCTCTTTCCCGTAGGGGTAGGCAGAGACCACTTCTTTCCACTTGCTACGATCCTTACATAAATATTTCGCTTGGTCCACTTTCATTATTCCCTTCATACATGCTCTACGGTTTAAGATACTCTTGACCTGGCCTTTTTTCAAGACGTCCCTGATTTGGTCTAGAAATGTCCGCCTAGGTCTACCCCTTCCAACAGTTTCATTCACACTCGGCTTATACACTTTTTTCGTCAATCGTTCTTCATTCATTCTTTCGACATGGCCAAACCATCTCAGCATTCCTTTCTCAATTTTTGCCACAACATCTTCTTTCAGACCACAACGTTTCCTTATCTCACTATTTCTTATCCTGTCACTCAGTTTAACTCCTATCATACTTCTTAATGCTCTCATCTCAACTGCATTTATTGTGCTTTCATGTTTCTTCTGCCATACCCAACTTTCACTTCCGTACATGAGTGTCGAAACCAACACCCCTTCATGTACAGCCAAACGAGCCTTGTTAGACACCTTCCGACTGCTCATAAAGGAGTGCAAAGCGCCATTTACCATGTTTCCTGTATTCAATCTTCTTTCGATATCACTCTCACACTTTCCATCTCTTGTAAACTTTGAACCCAGATACACACACTCTTTCACCTGTTCAATTTGTTCATCTTCAATGACGATATTGCAGTCTGTCACTGCCTCATCTTTTTCAAACACCATCACTTTCGTCGTCCTTACATTCATCTTCATTCCCTTTCCAACAAAAGCTGCACTCATAGCTGTTACCATCTCCTGCAACTCCTCGGCCGAAGACGCAAGTAATACTTGGTCATCAGCATAGAGAAAACATGTCCATGAACAGATTATACAGACATGGTGACGCTACACATCCCTGTCTAACACCTTTTTCGATATTAAGCCATTTAGTTTATGCCCCGTTTATCTTTACACAAGCACTAGAATCCCTATAAAGTAATTGAAATATTCGTATGAGGCATAGATTTATATGGCATGTGGTCACGTGATCTGACGTCAAGTGTTTCTCAAATGTTGCGACGACTCCACCCACAAGAAATAGCGTTGTTTTTGTCGATATTTTTCAGTATCGATGCTGTATAAATTATGACGTATTGTCCATCTCATAGGTATATATTAAATAAACAAATATTAGATCACTACACTATTGCATTGGGTTAATCCTGTTGTATTGAGATGATAAATAAATAAATCTTACGTTCAACTCAGAATAGGAAAGTTTTGAAACTGTAATTGCTTTAAGATATGGTGAAGCAACAGTCAAAAGTGAGCGAAGAGACCAAGGAAAGAGCACTTGATTGGAGCTTTAACTCCTTTTAGTTTCAGAACACGTATACGACGTGCACCAGAATATTATACTGAGTTCGTGCAACGAGCTAACGTTTTTTCGTAACGACGGCAATCTGCACATAAGCACTCCATCCGTTCTTCCCTGAGTTGACGCATGCATTTTTTTATCCTCTGCAGAGATTAACAAAACCACCACTATAGGCAATGTCTTAGGCTTCGTATGATTTTTTTGTCCAGCCCATGCTGTCCCACTACTAGGCAGAAGTCTCCCCTAAGTTTTTCCCAGTGGTTTTGTCCTGCACCACATCGAACCAGCTCTAACGGTATGCGTCCAGGTTGCGTGAATTATATCAATAGACTTTATAGCGGCTGGGAAATTAGTTGCGAGCGCAAGTCCTGAACCTTCACGCTTCACTTTACGTACTGTGATCTGAGACACCATCAAGTTTTCTTTCAACTATATCTGCACGGATCAGCGCTTGCTCTTAACTTCCAAGCCGCCATAAAGATTCGACAACACCTTTCCTTCGTGGGAATGGTCGATTATCAGTTCAAGTCAACATGAACGTGCAGTAAGACTGACCTTTATCTTGATTTATTTAAAGTTTGTGGAGCATGTGTTCTTTCATACATGGATACTAGCCGTCATCTCTCTTTTATTGATAATAAAGATTATTTATTTATTTATCTCAGTAATCTAATAGAGTTGAGCAGCCCCTTTCTAACCATACCCACCGTTCACACAATCCATTAATCATTTAACTATCCTAACGTATTTCTCAATATTCAGCATCCCGTGTTCATAACGTATAACAACCAATTTCTATGCAACATTTCGATCAATAGGGGTGGCTGCGCCACTTCAGACTTCCACTTCCACACTCATTTCTCATTATATCCCATGTTTTGTAACACCACAAAATATCAATTTTATAGTGTTTACAACCTGCAAGTTGTTATAACTTCCACCAGTAGCGTAATTAGTGATGGATACTGGAGGTAAACGAGAGAGTAAGGATTAAAAATAAATAAAATAACAAAAATGTATACTGATTAAAATCATTTATTTGTGACAAAATAATATTATTTATTTAGAAAATTTATTTTAGACACATGAAACAAATCACCCTTAAGCCGAACTACATCCAGCGTTCTATTTATACATTCTTTTTCAAAATGCAAGGAGCGTATTCTTCTTACTACTGCAGGTTTTATGTTTTCCTGGCCTATATTATCAATCCACAATTTTTGAAGGCCTTCATTTTTTGGCAACCTAAAATAAATATTATGCATCCTTAAGTATCAATTAAAAATAATCTTAACATCATCAAATCTTCTGATGAAAAAAAATATTATAGAATATTTACGATTTACAACTATTTTCAAGTTATTTTCTTAAATGAAAGGCTCTCAATCGATCGTTTGATTAAATATACAGTTTACGTATCTAAAACGTTATTTGGTCATAGGATGACATTAATATTATTGTTAAAATTTATATCGATAATTTCAAACCTGACAGCACGTAAGGGCAACACTATGTAAAAATGTAAACAATCAAAATGTTTACTTGTTTAAATTTACATGATAATAGTCATTGGAAAATCTAGATAATAGCGGGAAAAACGATTTAGAGCCCATAACATGAAAACGAAACGCAATTCACACGAAAAAGTATATAATTATGGGAAAAATTACAACTAACCTAAAAAATTACAATCCTTCTTCATTTTTACGAGAATTTTAATTACATCCATTGATGCAACACTTTGTCATGTTGTTTTTGCTCAATTACCCTTTACCTTATTGGTAGTTTATTACTAAAAAGTTCCAAAGTAGTCAAAATTCACTGTAGCACTGCAAAATAACTCCGAACAAGGCTTAGATGACAGACGAACTACCACAAATGAACGTCATCCTAAAATGGCGTCATGCTTCAAGGTGGAACTTAGTGAAATTATGAAATCTGTCAACAGAAAATTGAAGTCTAAGATATGTACTTATCTTTTTTTACATTTGAAAATCATAACGTGTGAGAATGAGACAGATATATTTTTGTTGACAAGGTTCATGTTTGCATGATATTTGTATAACCAAAAAATATATATGCATTTTACTGCTTATCCTCTTTTTCTTATATCAATGGTATGAGGATACTGCTCACACCGTTCACGTACAGTGCAGACCACAATTCATTCCTCACCACTCTATCATAGGCCTTTTCTAGATCTACGAACGCGCAGTAGACTTTCTTGTTTTTAGCCAAACACTTTTCGGCTATACACCGCAAGGAAAAGACCTGATCCGTACATCCCATTCCCTATCTAAATCCCGCTTGTGCATCCCATACTTTCTCGTCTGTTTCATTCACAACCTTTTCAATCAACACTTTCGCATACAATTTACCGACAGCGCTAAGAAGGCTTATACCACGGTAATTTATGCAGTCCTGCCGTGACCCTTATCCCTTATACAATGGCACGATTACGGCTTTGCACCAGTCTTCCGGTACTTGCCCATTTCGCCAGCACAGATTGAAAAGGCGGTACAGCTGACTAACCACCAGGCCCTGTCCAGCCCTTAGCATCTCGACGGTAATCCTTTCATACCGTGCAGCCTAACCTAATCTCATACTTTTTAACGATTTCACTATTTCATCCATGCTTATCTCATTTTCATCAACATTTATATTAGTTTCCGTGGAAGGTGGCAGATGCTGTACCTGCACTTCCTCTCTTTCAAACAAACTTTCAAAATACTCTTTCCATCTCTTTAACATACTTTCTCCTCCTTTTATGATGCTCCCATCTTGACTCCTGATTGTACTCAGCTCCGAGGTAGAAGTTTTTCCTTTTTTTTTTTTTTTTATAGGATAAGGGTGACAAACGAGCACACAGTCCAGCAAGTGGTTGCTGCGGCCCATAGGCATCCACATCTATCCTCAATTACAAGTCAAAATGTAGATGCGTTGTCACCCGTGAGGACTAAGATGGAATGCCTCATTTCCAGTAAAATGGGCCTCCGGCCACCTGCACTCACCAAGCGAAACGCAGAGGTAAACCTCTACTTCACGCTGGTTTTCTGTGAGGTCGTGGTACCACCCCGGTTCGAGCCGGCCCATCCGTGTGACAGCAAGAGCTGCCGCGTGGCTCTACCACTGTTAATATGTTCCTCTGGCTGTTTTGATGGATTTCCAGAAAAACTTAATGTTTGACTGGAAATCTTCAGTGAGCCTCCTATTGAAATAATTCTTTCGTTCTTCTTTCTTTCTAGACACAATTTCTTTCGCTGCTGTTTTCAATCTTTTATACTCCGTTCTTGCTTCCTTTATCTCGTCATCCGTTACCTTTTGAACTTTTTGGTTAGCTTTTGTTGCTAACCAATCCAGCCACGCTTTCTTCTTTTCTTGCACAACCCTTTGTACATCTTTATCTATCCGCACGTTATTATTCTTTATTCCTTTCCTTCTTTTGGCTACCCCGCATACCTCAATAGCAATATTTACGACCCCTTTCTTAAATGTCTCCCACAATTCTTCAATCACTCCTATCTCTTCTATCCCTTTAAAACTTTCTTTCATTTTCTCAGCATACTCGTCTTTCTTTTCTTTTTCTTGTAGATTTTTTCACTTTTACTCTGTCCTAAACACTCGTAGGCTCGGCCTCTCGGTGTCGCCACCGTTTAAAGAGGCCACGCATTTGGGATATGACCAGGAAGTGGTCTGTGTCGAGACCTACACCACGGTATGTCCGAGTGTCTAGCACTTTCTTCCCCAGTCTTTCATCCACAATTACAAAATCAATCATACTTCTAAACTCACCCTCATCTCTTGTATACAAATGGACCTTTTTGTGGTCAAACATTGTGTTGGCCACGCACAGATTCCATTCCAAGCATACTTCAAGCAGGCTTCTCCCATTGTCATTCACTCTCTCGTTCCCAAACGTACCCAGAACTCCTTCATACCTATCACGCTTTATTCCAACCCATCCATTAAAGTCCCCTAACATCACGATCCGTTCATTTTCTCTGCATTTATTAAAGACCTCTCTCATGCTATCCCAAAATTCCTCTCTTTCTTGTTGTGATTTTAATGACCCAGCTCTACACAGATCCGTCGGTGCAAAGACCCTAAGGATTAACAAGCAAGTGAGTCGGACTTTTAACCTAATCCAGAGGAGTCTTTGGCTTACACATTCATGCTCCATCACACATTGAACCATTCGAGATGAAAGAATCACATCAACTCCCTGACAGCCTCGGCTGGTTTGGGGGACTCCCGACCAGTATGCCGTGTAGGGGCCATGAACCGTGGTGTCACATCCTTTCCTCTTGGTTTCGTTCACGCACAGAATATCAATGCAACGTTCATCCATCATCTGACATACTTCATCTACCTTACCATCCATTCCTCCTCTTACATTCAACGTAGCGAAGCGGATCTCCGTGGGCCGCTTTTCGCCCCCGCGAGAAACGAAATGTAACTTTACGAAATTAATTTAAATGCAAAAACGCAACATGTTGACTAAATTTCGGACATAGGTTATATTGAGTTTCATGGTTAAATAAAATATTCTACCAAGAAACCTAGCAAGTTAAATTATTAATTATTTTATTATATTTTTAATTTTGTACTGTTGACAATGAGGGTAAAAATATAAAATGAATTACGAACAAATTAAGGTAGAATGACAATCTCCCACTTGTTTTAGCAGTAGAAAGTATCGCACAGGCAACTAAGAGGCATCAGTCGGTAATCCTAGGAGTCCCAGTGTCGTTACTATGTCCGTTGGGGTATTCTACTACTGTAGGCAAGGAAGATCGTGTTGCTGAGAGGCTGCCCTATATATATACAGTAATCCATAGGCTGCCTTGTGTAACATTGAAATAGTGACGCGGTTGGTTTGCATACTTTGGTGTTATCATATCAATTGGGTCCTGATAGTAAGCAGGGTTTGTTCCCGAATAGTGTTAATTTAATTAAATACTTTTGAGATTCATTTCTAACATCAGGAGTGGAATAGTTTCATAGAGTACATATTTCAATTATACGTAAATAAATTTAAAATTTAAGTAAAAAATATTATCATTAATAAAATTGTCATTAGAATGTTATTTTAAGGGACAGTAACCAAATTACTGTTAAGGCAACTTGTGTGTGTGTGTGAGTACGAATCCGCCATTCGATAACTGTCTGAACTTCTGTAACAAGTATTTTAAGCAAACATTTTCTCTGAAATTGAGACGAATATTTCGGCTATGGAATTTCGATGAACACAAATTTCCACAGTTTGACACTCGATATTAAATTCATTGTTAAATCCAAACGGACCTTTTTGTTCTTCGGCCTGATGAAGCAAAGCAGAAAATTACTTCGCCGAGCGATATCAAAGTTGGCCATCAAATAAAGGTCATTACACAGATCTGTCAGGCTTTGTCACGTTATTATGGAGATAACTGTCTCTTAATCACCTACCCTAATTAAAGCGCGGATGTTTAGTTTAAACATTTGTAGAATTTCCGACAGTTAATATTACCGTCTACATGAAATTTAGTTCATCTTACTCGTTTTTTATTTAATTGATTGTAGTCATTTAACAATTATACGTGGTAGAGCCACGCTGCAGCTTTATTATAAATTAGCACGAATGGGTCGGTTCAACCGGGGTAGGACCACGGTCTCACAGAATACCATCGTAAAATAGCAGCTTAATGCAGCTATGTTTTCTATGGCGAATATAGAGAACCGTAGACCCTTTTTACTAGAAACGAAGATTTCCACATTAGTCGTCACTCCTCAGGGGTGACAACGCTTCTGCAATTTAATGATTAATCAAATATAGATGTTGATGTCTATGGGCCACAGCATCCACTTACCGTCAGATGGACTGTATACTCGTTTGTACCCCTTATTCTATTGTCACAATAGCGAGGATGGCTGTATGATAATTTAACGTTTATTTATTTTTTCAATTGTAACAAATATTGTGTATTATGCTATGGTTAGATGAAGGAATGAATTTTCACATTTAAATTATTTAGATTGTGTAGTATTCGAGTATAAAATAAAGAAATCATTATATTTCGCGGAATTCGTTAACTTCAGACATATTTACACACTGTATAGCTATAGAACTCTTGCTCTTTGAGCTCGCAGTGAGGTCATAAATTTAGTGATGCCTTTGATAAGTAACAAATGGATGTGTTTGGGAAAAAGACAAATTGTACTGACCGCGCCCGTGACCCGTGTTACACTGCTGCGTGATTCCATTCAATACACTAATTTCACTAACCTTTTCAGGTTTTCGGATCCGAAATAACTGATTTATTATATTGGAGTATAATTTGCAATACTATTTTATTAATAAGTAACAAACTGACCGTGTAGCGGTGGTGTAAGAATATTCACCAAACTATATCGTCTCGAGGGTGTGGTAAGAGATGACAGAGGGAAAATGAGACAGGAAATGTGCAGCTGCGTCTTTATGTTAACAACTCAAAATAATAAAAGAACTGCGGTTCGCAAAGCTTTCTTGTCACCCATGAGGCAATCTATAAGGGAAACCTATCTTTAGCAGTGGGCTTTCATATGCTGTAATGGATGGGTGTAACTAAATTTATAAGTAAAATTGACCGTAAGCAGAACAACGAGCTCCACCTTTAAAGAAGCCAAAAATGATTTTGTCTTATTTGCGGTGTTCTTCAAGGCATTATCATGTTGCAATATATTGTCGATTTCCCTAACCCTTCCAAAGACATTGGTCAAAAAAATGGTTGTTTACTACTCAGCATTATTTGTCTTTTGCTCATTAAGTGGGATCGTGCAGTCATGACCCGTCGGGGAGAAAAAAAATCGCAAACATTATTTGCTCATTCTTCTTGCCCGCCTCAATTCGTATATTTGCTGTTGCCTTTGAACACCCATTCAGAAGACTTCTTTTTCTTTTTGGAACCTAAATATTTTAATAGTTCTGCTACAACATCATACACAGCATTTGAACGCCCGTGATCATTCTATAACAACAATTTTACACCAAATGTTGATGTAAATTTATTTTGAATTTGGCTCATACCTTAGTATACCAAATGTCCTTAAATTTGCTCAAATGTGATTTTCTTTAATTAGTAGAGAGTAGCGACATTTTCCTTAGTGGTCGCAGTTGAGGGTCGACCTTCATGAATTTCATTATGTAGAGAACACCACCACGATTGAATTTTGTGTAAAAATGCTTGCAGTGCTCAAATGGCATTTCCCTTCCAAAATAATTTTACACACGAGTAATACGAACTTTTTAAACTAAAAAATCTTTTCCCGTAATTCTATTTTTGCGACGAATAAATAAATTTCAACTTGTGATAAAAATAATAGACATGCCACATCCCAACAAAAATATTTCTAATACATACAATATAATATATGAGTTTATTATGTTTTCTAAAATATAAAATGTTTGAAATTCAAACATTTATGCGCAGAATTATCTGTGTACCCTATGTACGCACCTAGCAGTGAACAACCACTTTCTAGGAAAAATATTTCAAGGAAAATACTACTTCTATATAAAATAAATTCACATATACATAGAAGTCAGCCATTGACACTGAACACTAATGACTCATTACCAAACATCAAAATCCTGTGCCTTAAATACCTAGCTATTTGTGGGTTGGAGCCCTTTTGCGTAAATGCGTTCAAATGGGTATCGACGTCGCCTCTCTCGATGGAGCGCAGCAGGAAAATTAACAGGCTTCCCATTCCAACAGCTGTGTCGTCCATTCAATATAGACTGTGATGCTGACTTTTAGGCGGGACAATAATGTGGGAAAATTTTCAGTATTGTGATCGCTATTTCATCATAGTCAGCTTAAGTATTAATATAAATAGACTGGTTATGGTGGTTTTGATTAAATATTTGCCTACATGCGTCCTACGATTGTGGACTGTTCTTCTTTCATTTGAGATTAAATCTCATAAAATTTCTATAGCGCTTGGCACTCACTATTAATATTTATTTAGCTTTGATATTATAAAAAAAAAATCCTGCTTATTTTGATAGAATTTATGACACTTAGATTTAAATAATATTAAATTTTTTAAACCATTTTTTTTTAAAACGAACACTCACCGTGTAGAGCAACGTGTAAGAATATTTTTACTACCACATATTATCGTCCCGTGGGTGTCATAGGAGGCGACAAATGTTATCTGAAACGGGATACTGTTATCAATTAAAAATTATAAAAAACTTTGACAGGCTTGGTAGCGGGTGCTAAGCGATTTTTTTTTTATGAACTGATTATATTCAAGTATACAAATTGTCGTGAAGCGACAATTAAAAGAGAAAGAACCTAACCTAAGAACAGCAAAACAACAAAAGTAGACCAGGAAAATAATATATTTAAATTTTTTAAAAGAGTATTTACAATTTTATAAAAAAAATGAAATATGAAGATGATGGACGAAATGAGATTACAATTAGGTTTAAAAAAAAATAAAGATAGGATAATAGGACAATATAGTTTTATAGGGGAGCCTGGAGCCTCGCTGCTTGTGTAGAAATAGGCACACGCAGAGCTTGAGGTTTCTCAGCGGTGACGGCACGCAGCGCCTGGACTGGGCACACGCAGCCGTCCGGAGCCGGCGCACGTAGCGCCTGGGGTAGGTGCGCTCGGTACTTGGAGAAGTAGTCGCCGCGCCCAGAGGTAGCGCGGGCAGTAGGTGCGCTCGGCGCCTGGAGCAAGCAGTCGTAGCGTGCCCGAAGGTAGTGCGGGCAGTAGGTGCACTCGGCGCCTGGAGCAAGCAGTCGTAGCGCGCCCGAAGGTAGTGTGCCCCGCGCTTGAAGCAGACTGCCGACGACTTCACGTGTAGATGGAGGCTTGCAGGATCCC
>JAVANC010000012.1:35855719-35945637 GCA_033319125.1 Parnassius glacialis | reverse complement strand
GCCATGAGACTGTCTGTTTTTTTTTTTTTGAATAAGAGTGACAAACGAACCCACAGTCCACTTGATGGTAAGTAGATGCTGTGGCCCACAGACACTTACATACATCTATCCTCGTTTCAAACCCAAATACATATACATTATACATAAATTGTCTCCCCTGAGGACTTAAAATATCACTATAGCGAACACAACATCTAGCTATTTTACAAATTTATTCCATGAGAGCATGGTCTCTCCCCGATCGTATAGCTGTGGCATTGCTCAACCACGTGTGGAACATCTGGGGTTTTCCATGAAATACTCTAAAAATACTCATTAGTTCAGTCAATCTGTCAAATTAATGGTACAAAAATTACCAATTGGATGAAAGTTGGTGAGTCGTTAGAAGATGATGTAAGAAAGCTTACTTGGGCATGGCCACCTGAACCGTCTGTGGATTTTTGAAAAAACTCAAAAAAATTTTGAAATGCATTTTTCTCGAAAACTATGCATTCTACAGAAAAAATTTATTTGAACAAAAATGTAGAGGGCATCGTTATCTACAATTATTGTCATTGGTGCAATGTTGTAAAACAAAAAATGTGCACAGCAGGTGGCGCTAAAGTGCCAAAAAAACGTGTTTTTCGACTTTTTCGCCCTTAAATTTTCATTTTTCAGCTACGATCCAAATGGAAAACTTGTTCCTTACAATTTTACAAACAACTTTTATTTAAACATTTTTTTTATACAACTTACCGTTTCATAGCTGCAGCTTGTTAAAGTATGAAAATTCCAATATTACGCTCTCACAAAGTATAAAAGCAAGGAAGGTGCATAAAAAAAGATGTATTTTTATTTTTTCACTTGAGAAGTAATAATCTATATTCTTTATAACAAATAAATAAAAATATTAGGAATAAGTATCAATATTAGACCTTTATGATAAGTTTTCGTCAAATTTGTATATAAAATATTTTATTCACTTGAATCAGTTGTAAAATTAATTATTTTTGTTAAAAAATAATGAACTAAAAATGTTAACAGTTACAACAATTTTATCGATTATTTGAGAAATTTGGATTAGGTTTACGAAATAACTTAATTGATGTCGAAATTTTTTTTGGTAAATACACTAATATTTCTTTTATAATATACATGTTTTCATATTATAACAATTGAGTAATGCTAAGGTTACACTTGATTAAAATTGTTGTTACGCAAACACCTATGCTCATTAGCGTTATTGCAGGAACGAGTGTTAATTATTTTTTGCGTGCACTGCGTAGTCTCTTCGTCGGTGGCCCTTTTGTTAAAACTATGCCAACACCGCCGGAGAAAGTCCCAATAGGACCGACAAAATTACCGTTAGCACCACTGCGCTGTTCACGCAGCGCTATATTACACTATAACTTTGAAATGATAGGTTGTATAAAAAAAATGTTTAAATAAAAGTTGTTTGTAAAATTGTAAGGAACAAGTTTTCCATTTGGATCGTAGCTGAAAAATGAAAATTTAAGGGCGAAAAAGTCGAAAAACACGTTTTTTGGCACTTTAGCGCCACCTGCTGTGCACATTTTTTGTTTTACAACATTGCACCAATGACAATAATTGTAGATAACGATGCCCCTCTACATTTTTGTTCAAATAAATTTTTCTGTAGAATGCATAGTTTTCGAGAAAAATGCATTTCAAAATTTTTTTGAGTTTTTTCAAAAATCCACAGACGGATCAGGTGGCCATGCCCAAGTAAGCTTTCTTACATCATCTTCTAACGACTCACCAACTTTCATCCAATTGGTAATTTTTGTACCATTTTGATTTTTTTTTCGACAGATTGACTGAACTATCATGGGACGAAATGGGCTGATCACGTGGCTAATGTACCTACTTGTTAAATAAGAAAAATTTCGTTTAGAAATACTAAGATAAAAGTTATTGGCAGTGATTTAAAAAAAAATATATGTTAAAAAATAATGAGTGGCTTGAGACGTATGAATGTAATTTATAAAGCCTCTGAACGAAAATGTCAAAAAATAATATCTAGGGATACCTTAGGCATAACTTGATCAAATAAATAATGTCTGTAATAAAAGTCAACCTTAAATTGATAGTGGGACATAAATCAAATAAAGTAAACCATTTTTTGTATAAAGAATATTTATTTCAGAATAAGTTAAAAAGAAAAAAATTGACGAATGTCGTAATTTTATTTTATTTTGACATGTCATTCTTTTCTTTAATTCTAGTCATATTGTAATTATTAAAAGATAAATTAATTAGAAAGATTAAAGGTACTAAGAAGTACTTCTATCTTAATGTTGTATTAATTAGGATGTTCTCATTGACAATTATTGTCAATGCTAGACTCAGATATATTGTATATCCACGCCGAATTAAAAAAAATTGAGATTTTTTTTAAATAGAACAATAGTGACAAACGAGCACACAGTACACCTGGTGGTAAGTGAATGCTGTGACCCATACAAATCTACAACAAATTTCGATTAGGAATCGAAGACTGTAGGAATCTAGGCTAAGATAGAATGCATCGTTTCCAGTAAAAAGGGTCTCCAGTTCTCTACGGACACCATACGATATACAGCAGCATTAAGCTGCTATTTCACGCAAGTAATCTGTGAGAACGTGCTCCTTACCCTGTCAAGCCTGTCCATTCGTGCTACAACCATATTTTTTATAGAAGATTGGGAAACGAGAATGCAGCTCACCTGATGGCAAATGTCGACCGCCGCCACCAGGAAAATTGTAGGTGTATTGCTGGGATTCAAAATCGAGTATAATATAGCTGTAGCGTAGCTGCACAAAATGTAAAAGTGTGTAAGATTGATAGAAACAATTCTAAATTTAAATATTTTTTTTATATGTGGTGGAGCCATGCTACAGTTATATTAGTAGTATAGTTGTAACACGAATGGGTCGACTCCACTGGGGAAGGACCACGCTCTCACAGAATATAGGTGTAAAATAGCAGCTTAACACTGCTGTGATTCGTATGGGGAGTGTAGAGAACCGGAGACCCTTTTTACTGGGAAAAGAGGCATTCTATCTTAGTCCTCACGGGTGACAACGCATCTGCATTTTGACTCGCAAACGAGGATAAATGTAGATGTCTATGGGCCACAGCAACCATTTACCATCAAGGTGGACTGTGTGCTCGTTTGTCACCCTATCCTTTAAAAAATAAAAAAGTAAATAAAAAATAAATTACCATTTTTTGGGCACATTTGATGTTATTGCTATATTATACGGTTGCTTCACGAATCCAACCACACACCACGGATGGTAAGATTGCGATATTTTCTTTTGCATCCCATGGTTGTCAGCTAAGACGCGAATACAGGAAACGCCAGAAGGTTGTGACTTCCTATATATATAGAGACATCATCACCGCATTCATTACAATTACCTATAAAATTATCTTATTTTGTCTCCAATCCGTATGCTATCAGTGACAAAGTCTAAAATTATGTTCAGCAGTAAAGTTTTACGAGTGAATAGAGAGAACATTATTATTTTAGTCACCGCGTGGCTATTAATAAACTTAGTAAATTTTATTTCAACTATGTAATTTCTTCGCGAAAAGTTACTAACCGCCTATCTGACAAAAGTTTCACAGTATTCCCGTAAGGCTATAGGATCATTCACACTTACCCCTGAGGCCACGCTAGCATCTTCCGCACAATAGTGCTTTATGCTCGGCCAAATATTTTCTTTTATAGAATAAGTGATGGTAAGTGGATGATGTGGTCCATAGCCTTAAATTGATCTATAGATTAAGAATTAAAATTCAGATGCGTTGTCACCCACGAAGATTAAGATATAATAATGCCTCGTTTCCAGTAAAAAAGGCTCTCCGGTTCTCTACACTCACCATACGAAACACAGCGACATTAAGCTGCTATTCCGCTGGTGTTCTGTAAGAGCGTGCTGAGAACCTACCCGGTCGAGCTGACTCTTTCGTGTTACAACCAATATAATAGCTGCAGCGTGGCTCTACTACATTGAAAAAAGATATATTGACTATCAATGTTTATAAGTATTTAATTTTCCCAAAGTCATCAATCTTATCTACCCTACTATGAAAGTCAATGATACTTTTGTCACATTGTTTTATTTAATTTATGTTTTCTTATACACTTATTTGCAAAAAACAGGACACTTTCGATTTTCATTCCCTGAAAAAAAAAATATAAAAAGGTTTTAAAAATTTCAACATGACACTTTTAAAACCGACCAATTCAAGGTTTTAAAAGTGCCGTGGTATTTAAAAAAGGACGTACGAACATGGGAACAGTCCAATTTTTTTCCTGAGACTATTTTTAAAGAAAACATCTTTTTCGTACATTTTGTGGCTGAACTCCCGAATGTTAATATCGACTGTGAATAACTTTTAGGCCTTTTTTATTACATTAATATCACATTTTGTTGACACTTTAAAGTATTGTTATAGCTGTTTAGAGGTCATAAAAATGGTAGATAAAGTGATGAAAGCCAGTAAAATTATTACGCTGCTTGAGGAGGACTGCCAATGCTTCGTAGCTTAGAGGCTAAATGTGAGTCGCTCGACAGTCAAAAAGACCAGACCACGCTATCAAGAGATCAATTCCGTCAAGAGAAGGCCTGGTTCTGGTAGAAATCCATGTACCGTACCGCAGGATGATCGTTTTATGGCGTATATTCTTATTCTTCTTGGTCATGTTCTTCAAAAGTGAAGGTCATGTTCGTAGTTTAGTGCCTTCGTAGCGCTGTTCACTATAGCCCTCCATTCTGTCCAGTCCTCGGCTTTTCGCATTCTGGGGTATCAAGCGTTGAGGAATCACAAATATTCGTATATATGTGATCGCAAGCCTCGAAGAAGAAAGAATTTTGCATATTAGTTTATAGACGGCCAGATAGTCTTTTCGCTGCCATTATATGCAGTTTCATCCCGCCCACCGTACTCCATGTGCACCGAGTTGCCAGGTTTAGCTTCATTTGAATTGTGTGTCATGGACGTAGGAAGACTGGGAATAGGGTATAGTTCTCTAACGACGCCAGTATATCTCTGTACAGTGAAGACTGATGTCGACGAGTGCTACTAAGATGAGGAAAATATTTTGCAGCTTTCTGTTTTGAATAAATTACACCTTAGTGTGGGGGCTCCGTTAGGCAGAAATTTCAGAAAATTTTAGGCAGGAATAAATTCGTTGGACCGTACTGAGTAAGTGCTCATGGAAGTTTTAATTTCTCATGCCACAAGCCGCATTGGCTGTTAACAGTTACAACAACAATTCAAGTAATCGATCTCAGATCGATATACCTAATATTCACTTCCCTTAGTTGTTGTTGTTTTAACTTTCGTTAATTTTCACTATTTGGTTTCATTATAACCATAGCTTTTTGGTGATTTTATACTGATCCTGCTTTTACATCTTTAAGTAATTATAGTGAAAAAAAGCCATTTACAGTGTAATACACTGAAAAATCACCTGTTACAGTGTAGGCAATAGATAATCTCACTTTTACTTATTCTACAATAACTCAGCTCCTTGATTGACAAATCTTGTCAGATTTTCAGCTATGAATAGATTACATATCAGCTTTCAAATAGTCCTACTTTCATCTTGTTAACATTTGGGTCCAAGAATGTATGGAGACGTCTCCTTCTCCTTTGGGACTTTCTTTTTCGAGCGTATAAGTGATCAAATTAATTTGTCTGCTGTGGTAAAGTTTGGGGGCATCGCACTTTAGGGGGCCTTGCGAGGCCCCTTTAAGTGTGAGGCCGTGGGTGAGGGCCCACTTCGCCCATGCCTAGCTACACCGCTCTTACAATCATGTACGTAACTCAATTAACATCACAAAATAAATTAGAAATAGATTGGTAGTGATCACCTTATTCCCAGGGGTTATTATTATCCATAATTTCCTTAATATTATAATAACCGTTTTTTTTTATACAAACTTAGTTTATTAGTATTAATTAAGTTAATAACTAATAATTTATTATTAGTTATTAACTTAGTATATATGATATACAAAACCTGCTCAAAGTTCAAAAACTTTTTTTTGAACTTTGAGCAGGTTTTGTATATCTTCTGGGATGTAAATGTGTGAATATGATATATTTAGTTCATGCTCTCATTTGCACAATATTAGCAATATTGTGAACATAATAAAATGTGTTCTCAATTAGCGAGTAACTTTTTATGGGTGTAAGTGTTGATTTTTCTATAAATTGGCTTAAAAAAGTATTTCTTAACGTTAAATTGTTGATTTTTACTTTAAAATAAATATATATTTATGACTATATGACTATTACCATAACTGTTTTTTATTAACATGCATTACCTATCTGTATATGTATAAAAATATACCAGATTTCAGTAAACAATAAAAAAATTACATATCTGAGTAAGTTTCGGTTTTGGTTTCGGCCGAAACACCCAGACCGAAGGTTCGTTTTCGGTTTCAGTTTCGGTTGAAAATCCTGTTTCGGTCGGACACTAATAATTAGTCATATTTGTGGGCTGCATTCTGGATAATTTAAATTATTATTAGGACTGCATGAGATTACGTCTATTGTCTTATTTTCTAACTTAAATTACTTTGAGCTAATCCAAATTCAATGTTAAGTCATTTTACTGCTCAATTGAAGCAGAAAGAACTAAGGTTCATAGAAATTAGGATTTCTATCTTGTTCCTCAGGGGTCACTAGGCATCTGCATTTTGATTCTTAAGCGAGGGTAAATGTAGATGTCAATGCACTTACCAATAGGTGGAATGTGTGCTCTTTTATCACCTTATTTTATAAAAAAAAGATCTATTATTCCTCTGGGATTTGCCATAGTTTCTTCTTGCACCACTGACGAGAAGAAAATGGGAAAACAAATATAATGTATAAACCAGATAATATAATGTACGTAATATTGTGATTATATTACGTACATTGCATTTTTTCACGTGGTAGAGCCATGCTGCAGCTATTTTAGTAGTATAGTTGGAGCACGAATGGGTCAGATCGACCGGGAAAGGATTACGCTCTCACAAAATACCAGCGTAAAATAGTAGCTTATCGCTGCTGTGTTTCGTATGGTAAGTGTAGAGAACCGGAGACCTTTTTTACTAAAAATGAAGCATCCCATTTTAGTCCTCACAGGTGACAACGCGTCTGCATTTTGATTTGTAATCGAGGATAGATGTAGATGTCTATGTGCCGCAGCAACCACTTACCATCAGGTGGACTGTATGCTCATTTTTCACCCTTATCCTATAATCTACTGTCTGGGCGGTCCATAGACCATTGAAGCGATTTCTTCTGATAAGAGCAAATATATTTTTCCGACAAAGTAGAAAGAAAAACAAACATTTTTTTCAATAATTAACTTTTTCATACTTTACTAAAGACAAATACAAAATAAAAGAGACACATATATTCACTACTGGTTCGCGTAGTGTATATATTCTTTGCTAGGGGTGCTGTAACAGTGGTTAAGTTTATAAAGTTAAACTTTGGCCCATTCGGTCTACCCTGCCGAGGCTTCCATCTGGTTGAGTTTTATTTATTTAAATTCATGTTTCATTTATAAGACCTATGGTTTTATATCAAATTTAACGAGATTATTAAAAAACATCGAAAAATCATGTATTAATTATTATTTTTTTATGGATAATTGGATTACATACAAAGGCTTAAACAGAAGTAGTACGTAAAAGTATACGTAAAAGATTGATATAATTTCCTTAATATTAATAACATTAAAATTGGCATTATTTTGTATCAACCTGAAAGGAAAACGTTCTGTGTAGGCTTTAAGGCAATTTAGTTTAGTGTTTAGGTGTAACATCGTATCAATAGCCAAATTTCTTGGAAGTTGATTGTATGTGTGAAAAGGCTATGACAGCCACTTTGACGTGAACGAGATGTAAGCTGATAAATTCTAGGTTACAAGTTCCTAGAACTTAATTTAGTTAAAATAATTATGAAAGTGAAATCAGTATTTGATAACTCAAATACTACAATAAATAAAGGACAATAAATATAGTGTGATTGGATATCCAGAAATATTCGAATAAAATATTTGTATCAATTAATTTAATGTATGTAACAATTTAAAATATTGACCCTGCAAGTCAGTCCTCATTGCATGTACAAATAAAATGAACACTGTTTAACGTAATTTAATATAAGCAGAAACAATGTAAAATTAAAATAGTAATTATTTAATTTCTCATCAAGATACGAATTGATGAATGGGGCACCATAAATCAAAAGTATATCGTGCCATAAACCATTGCAATCGCTTACCATTTTGCGACATTCAATTTGGCCTTGTCTGTTCATTTGTTTTTATACAAAGGAACTCAATTAGTTTAATTCTGCAATACGAAATCAACGTCAGCAATTAATTTCTGGATATATTAAATTATAAGTTTAATTTCAGTGTGTTCATAAATGAGATATAAACTTAATTTAAATGGCATAATTGCATTATCGAAAAGTATAAGCCAATTTTGATTATCGTTGGATTTGATTGAAATGTATTAAAGACCAGTGTGTACATACAGTGTTTTGATAAAAAATTAGCTAAAAGGCGGGAAAAGCCGTTACTTTTAGATCGTATTTGCGTATTGGAATTGGAGTGTAAGGGGAACATTATTGAAAAAAAAAATATTTTCGTTATTCTGTTATCCACGTTGATTAACTATTTGATATTTGATTATAATATTAGTTTCTATTAACGTTAAATTCCACGTGATTATTACATGATTTATTACTATATTGTTTCTGACAATTGCTTTAATTTATTGAGTAATTGTATCGCTGACTTTGATAAATGGTCTAGCGTAATTCACGGGGATCAACATTTATTTTACTTAACCAATTTATTCCTTTTTCTCCAGCAATGTCGTGAGAATAGCCAAAAATCATAAAATTGACTATTATTGGAGTAGAAGTCACGGAGACCGCACTTTGGTAAATTTAATATGTTAAGTAAGCCTCCTGGCTAGATGGAGTCACAATCTATGCAAGTTATTTATCTGATAGTAACTAGATAGCAACTGCGTGAAGCTGAAGATCAGGTTAACAGGCTGGCCTTGATAGGGGCTTTAATATAGCAGTGGAGTACTCCAGGCTATTTTTGATTTTTTTATAGGGATAGGGTGACAAACGAGCACACAGTCCACCTGATAGTAAGTGGTTGCTGCGGCCCATAGACATCTACATCTATCCTCTATTACAAATCATCATGCAGATGCGTTGTCACCTGTGAGGACTAAGATGGAATGCCTCATTTCCAGTAAAAAGGGTCTCCGGTTCTCTACACTCACCATATGAAACACAGCAGCGTTAAGCTGTCATTTTACATTGGTATTCTGTGAGAGCGTGGTCCTTCCCCGGTCGAGCCGACCCATTCATACTACAACCATACTACTGATATATATATTCTACTAAGCTAGCGCTGAATATAGCTGCAGCATGGCTCTACAACGTATAATCAAGTATAGTTGTAGCACGAATGGGTCGGCTCGACCGGGGAAGGACCACGCTCTCACAGAATACCAGCGTCAAACATTTCGTATGGTGAGTGTAGAGAACCGGAGACCCTTTTTACTGGAAAAGAGGCATTCCATCTTAGTCCTCACGGGTGACAACGCATCTGCATTTTGATTCGCTAACGAGGATAACTGTAGATGTCTATAGGCCACAGCAACCACTTACCATCAGGTGGACTGTGTGCTCGTTTGTCACCCTATCCTATAAAAAAAAATCGAATAAGTTTTTTTATAAAACTAAGGTGACAGACGAGCTTGCAGTCCACTTGACGGTTAGTGGCTACTGCAGTCCATGAAGACCTGTAATAAACTTCAGTCGAAGAAGACTGCAGATTATTTATCACCTTTAGGTATTGAGTTTGAAGCCTGAAGGGGGTGAGACCTACTCTGACTGACACAAGGACAGAAATGGAGTCCTACTACTTAAGATCACTGTATTGGTTGAAGTAATAGACATTTTATTGACTAAAACCAATAATTAAGCAAAAAATTCTTAGTTATTGCCTCATCATGATCAATACAGCCAATTCTCAAGTCCACTGCCGAACATAGGCCTCCCCCAAAGAAACAAATAAAGCACAATCCTAAGCCAGAGTAACTGCATGTCAATTATTAATTGAAACTCTTGTCTTGTTTCTCAGATAATGGTAAGAGCAATTTACAATTTTTTTTTATGAACGTTATTCCGAACTAACGTTTTAATTTCTAATAAATATTTTCCACACTAATGTGAATCCTATTGTGTGTGCAATAAAAAACAGAAACACATCAATACACTCTAAAGCTAATCTCTAATCAATAAAATAAATGATCCTGGCAGAAGCAGGTGCCTTGTATAATTTGTAGGACATTGCTGTTTAAGTCGAGTGTGAAGTCAAGTATCCCGACAATTTACAAAATTCATAACCCAATATTAACTTGTTTTTTTTTTTATATTATACATATTCAATACTGCCGTGTAGTGGCGGTCAAGAATATCCACTACCCCATATCCTCCCGTGGGTGTCGTAAAAGGCGACAAAGGGAAACAGGCGGGAGATGGGCAGCAGCATCTTCCTGATAATAGCCAAAATTACAATAAAAAAACTGCGGTTGCCAACCCGCTCGCCAAGCGTCGCAACTATGGCAAATACCCCCCAATGATCAAAACAACAAACAGATGGCCCCCAGTCCCCGGCGGCCCCGCTATTCCTGGCTACGGTGGCGACCATGGTAACGGCGGGGCAGGGGGTGCTAAGAATCTCCGGTGGAGGTTCGGTTGCCACCTACGACGACTCGACCTGGCAACGTACAACGCACGCACCCTGAGGACCGACGAAAAGATCGTGAAGCTGGAAGAAGAGATAGACAAGTTACGCTGGCATATTATAGGATTATCCGAAGGCCGAAGAGAGGGGGAGGACACGGTAATCCTCGAATCCGGCATCGTGCTCTGTCACCGGGAGGGCGACCATCTGTCCCAAGGAGGTGTCGGATTTATCGTCCACAAGTCTCTCGTTAACAACGTTGTAAAGATCGGGAGTGTGTCGTCGAGGGTTGCGTACCTTATACTCAGAATCACCAAACGGTATTCGCTGAAGGTCATACAGGTTTACGCACCAACCTCGGCACACCCCGATGAGGAGGTGGAGGAAATGTATGAGGATATCTCTAGAGCCATGCATTCCTCCAAAACCCAATATACGGTGTTAATGGGAGACTTCAATGCAAAACTAGGCACAAGAGAGAACGGTGAGCTGAAAGTAGGGAAATTTGGAATAGAGCAACGGAACCCAAGGGGACAGCAGCTAGCCGACTTCATGGAGAAAGAGGGACTCTTTATGATGAACTCTTTCTTCAAGAAGCGGCCCCACAGAAAGTGGACCTGGTCGAGCCCCGACGGTTCGACAAAAAATGAGATTGACTTCATTATGGCGACCAGACGACAACTGTTCAGTGATGTCTCAGTGATCGCGAGGGTGAAAACCGGCAGCGATCACCGAATGGTTAGAGGCACACAGAACCTAAATGTTAAGTTGGAGAGTTCTCGTCTGATGAAGTCAACGCTCCGTCCCCCTAGTGCTCTAATCCAAAGTCCCGAAAACTTTCAGCTCGAGTTACAAAACCGTTTTCAGTGCCTAGAAGACTGCAATAAAGTGGACGATATGAATGAAATGCTCGTGGAATCTGTCCATGCGGTCGGAGCTAAGTTTTGCAAGACCCGCCGCAGAAGAACACAAAAACTCTCCGATTACACTCCTAATCTCATGGCTGTTAGACGGGAGATGAGGCTACATTCTTCAACAGATTTGACAGCATACAGGCAACTGAACAGACAGATCTCCAAATGCATGCGGCGAGACTTACGCAACTTCAATACAGCTCGTATTGAAGAAGCGATCGAGCGGAACCAAGGCTCCAAAGTCTTTGCCAGAGATATGTCTGCCAGAAAGAGCCAACTGTCATAGCTGAAGACCGAATGGGGCAGCATCGTTTCCGGGGCACCTGAGGTTTTGAGTGAAACAGAAACAGAAACAGAAACAGAAACAGAAACTTTTTTATTCAATATAGATTATAAATAATACTTATTGAAAGTCACTCTTTTGTATAATTACCACTGGTTCGAAAAAAACCTCTGTCCTGGGAAGAACCAGCAAGAAACCCAGCGGGACTTGTTTTTTTAAATAACAGCTTACAATCATGTATGTTACACAAATTAACAACACAACAAATTAGAAATAGCTTGGGAGCGATCACCTCACTTCCAGGGGTTATTATCATCTATAAATTCTTTAATATTATAATAACCCTTTTTATACAAACTTAGTTTAATAAAGTTTTTGAACTTTGAGCAGGTCAAATTTTGTATATTTTTTGGAATTTTGTTGTAAAAGCGTATACATCGCCCCAAGAATGAATTACTGACTCGATGGAGTCGGGTAACTGGTACTACTAGCTTGTATCTGTTCCTAGTATTTACAGAATGAATATCACTTATTTTTGTAAAACTACTTTTATTTTTGTGTACGTACATTACATTTTCATAAATGTATTGAGAGGCCAAAGTTAATATATTAATTTCCTTAAATTTTTGTCGCAGCGACTCTTTAGGCTTTAAATCATAAATTGCTCTTATGGCCCTCTTCTGCAAAACAAATATAATTTCAGTGTCAGCTGCGTGTCCCCATAGCAAAATACCATACGACATTATGCTGTGGAAATAGCTAAAGTAAACTAGTCTAGCTGTTTCAACACTAGTTAGACTTCTAATCTTTTTTACAGCATATGCTGCAGAACTAAGTCTGCTTGCTAGCTTTGATATATGGGGGCTCCATTGAAGCTTCGCGTCTAGTGTGATTCCAAGAAAAATGGTGGTATCTACAAGACTCAGTTTCTCCCCATTTAAAATTACATTAGTATTTAATTGTTTGACATTTGGAGTCATAAATTTCATACATTTCGTTTTAGTGCCATTTAAATGCAAATTATTGACATTGAACCAATTCACTAATTTAGATATAGCATTATTTACTTCGTCATATTTTAGCAAATGTCGACTTAATTTGAAAATTAAAGAAGTGTCATCTGCAAATAATACTATATCATGGTTATCTCCTACTATGTAAGGTAAGTCATTAATATATACAAGAAACAGAAAGGGGCCGAGAATTGAGCCTTGAGGCACGCCCATCTGTACCATCGACCCGGAAGAACTCGTACTGTTGATGACAACTTTTTGCGTTCTCTTACTTAAATATGAAATAATTAATTTTAGAGCATCACTTCTTACACCGTAGTGTTGAAGTTTCCTGATTAATGTTTCATGGTGAACACAATCGAAGGCTTTGGATAGGTCACAAAATATACCCAAAGCATCCTGTGAATTCTCCCATGCATTAAATATATATTTAATCAGCTCAACACCGGCATCAGTTGTCGAGCGACCCCTTGTAAAACCAAATTGATTTTTATGAAGTAAATTATTTATATTAAAGAAATTTAACATTTGATCAAGAATAATTTTTTCAAAAATCTTACTAAGTGTTGGTAGTACAGAAATAGGTCTAAAATTGGCGGGGTCTAATGTACTACCAGATTTAAATAAAGGTATTACTTTACTATACTTCATTAAATCAGGAAACACACCAGATTCGATACTTGTATTAAAAATAACAGCTAAATGAGGCGCGATTGTATCTATTATAGACGCAATAACTTTAACAGAAATCCCCCACAGATCCGCAGTTTTCTTAACATCAATAGTTTTAAAATATTTTACAATATCTTTTGATGATACTTTATGAATTGTAAAATTCTTTGTACACGCATTTACATTTTGTTTAAGTAATGATTCGGCGACCGCAGGAGAAGAATTCAGTGACTTAGTGGTTAATATCGGAATATCAGTAAAATATTTCTCAAAAACCACTGCAACGTCCTGATCTGATTCGGTTAATTTGTTATTAACACTTAACTTGTAGTTTGAATTGCGAGAGTTGTTCTTACCAGTTTCGCTATTAATTATACTCCATGTCATTTTAATTTTATTAGAAGCCGTCTTAATTTTGTTGCTCAAATGCAAAGACTTGGCTGTGGAGCACACTCTTTTAAATATTTTTGATTATTTTTTTACATATTCTCTAAATTCGACGCTATGGTTATATGACCTTTCATGGTAAAGATCATATAACCTGCGTCTGCTCTTATGGACTCCTGCTGTCGCCCATTCATTAAATGACTTCCGACTGTTCAAGGAGAATGTTTTAGAAGTAAAAGTATTATTAAATTCATTGCAAATAAGCTTAAATAATGTTCCATACAAAAAATTTGGATCATTTTGGTATGAAAGTGATGGAAGTTTTTTCACTATGTTACTTCTAAATTTCTCCAAGCGACGTTCATTTACTGGAACAAACACAACTTTCTCATCTACTTGCTTTTTGTGAGATTGAGAGGTTCTAAGGGCAGCTGTACACGTCATCGTTGGAGCTACACGCAAGTGTGAGTAACAATCTAAGAGCGAGTCTTATTCGACACTATTCCGAAGATATCCCGGACGTCAGTCTGAGCGAGATTAGAATGGCTCTCCAGCACCTTAAAAACGGCAAGGCCCCAGGCGAGGATGGAATTACAGCGGAGCTTCTGAAAGCGGGTGGAAGACCGGTACTTGAAGTCCTTCAGAAGCTCTTTAATTCCGTCCTCCATGGTGGCATTACACCGGAGGCGTGGAGCAGAAGTGCGGTGGTCTTGTTCTTCAAGAAAGGTGACAACGCTCTCTTGAAGAACTACAGACCGATTTCTCTTCTGAGCCGCGTCTACGTGCTGTTTTAGAGAGTCATTACGAATCGTCTCTCGCGCAGACTTGACGACTTCCAGCCTCCCGAACAAGCCGGTTTCCGAAAGGGCTTTAGCACCATAGACCACATATATACCCTACGGCGAATTGCACAGAAGTCCGAAGAGTACAATTTGCCACTATGTCTGGCGTATGTGGACTATGAGAAAGCCTTTGATTCCGTCGAAATTTGGGCGGTGCTGCAGTCCCTTCAGCGGTGCCAAGTTGACTGTCGGTATATCGAAGTACTGAAGTGTTTGTACAGTAGAGCTACGATGGCTATCCGAGTACAGAACCAAAGTACGAAACCTATCCAATTGCAGAGAAGTGTAAGACAGGGTGACGTTATATCCCCAAATACTCTTCACCGCTGCATTGGAAGACGTTTTCAAGCTTCTGGACTGGAAAGGATACGGTATTAACATCAATGGCGAGTACATCACTCACCTTCGATTTGCCGACGATATAGTCCTCATGACAGAATCGCTGGAGGAACTAAGCACTATGCTCAATGACCTCAATAGTGTCTCCCAACGGATAGGTCTTAAGATGAACATGGACAAAACAAAGATTATGTTTAATGTCCATGTCACACCTATGCCGGTAGTTGTTGGGAGCACTAAATTCGAAGTTATTGACGAGTATGTTTACCTGGGACAAATAGTCCGACTAGGTAAGTCCAACATCGACCGAGAGGTCAATCGACGGATTCAAATCGGCCGGGCAGCGTTCGGGAAGCTACGACACATCTTCTCGTCAGAAATACCTCAAAACCTTAAAACAAAATTGTACAACCAGTGCGTGTTGCCTGGCCAGTGACTGCTGGCCGTATGAGGAAGCTCAAGGTCGCTCAGCGAGCTTTGGAGAGGGCTATGCTCGGAGTTTCTCTGCGTGATAAACTTAGGAATGAGGATATCCGCAGTAGAACCAGAGTAACCGACATAGCCCAACGGATTAGTAAGCTGAAGTGGCAGTGGGCCGGCCACGAAGAACTGACAACCGATGGGGAAGAAAGGTTCTCGAGTGGCAGCCTCGTATCGGTAGGCGAAGTGTAGGGCGTCGTCCCACAAGATGGAGTGACGACCTGGTAAGACATGCAGGAAGTCGATGGATGCAGGTGGCTCAGGACCGTGCTTTGTGGCATTTTTTGGGGGAGGCCTATGTTCAGCAGTGGACTTGTGAAGGGCTGTAATGATGATGATGATGTTCAATTGTCGTAAAATTAATGAGAGGCCGAAGCATTTATCTTAAAATTTTCTCTGAGATTTTTTTTTTTGGTTTCATATCTTGTACTGAACAAATGTTAGTATGGCCCAAAATTATTTTTTCCGGGTCTCCATGTGCAATGTGCTTGTTTGTATATAAAACGCTTAAATGTTATTTAAAAAAATTAAAAGGGATTCAAGTCATAAATTGTTCTTATGCCCATCTTATGAAAGAAAAAGACTGAGAAATAAAAAAAATGTTTGTGAACAGTCCGCCAACACATTGAAGCAGCACGTGATGAACTCTTGTTTGCTCTTAAACCATTAGGATTAGGTTACGTACGTAAGCATGAACATTAAATATAATATTTTTGAATACATTGCAAAGCATAAATTTATTAATTACATTATCAATGCTACACTAGTTCTAATCAAGAGAAAACTGAATATTGTGGTACATTCGAGAAAAATATCAAACTGTTCCCTGCAAAAATATTAGTCGTTCGTACAAAGGCTGTGAGATACAGAAAATCGCTCGGTAAAAAAAAATTACCATTATATAAAAAATACACAAGTTAAACATTTATATGGCAGTAAAAGTAAACATACACAATACAAAATGTCAGATTGTTCTCTTCAGTCTTCTGTAAAATTTTCCGAAGGGTATGTGGTCTGTAGACATTTAAGTGCTGACAAAGAATATAAATTATGTTTGCATGGCGTCGCATTGTAGAGTGTAAGCAACTAATTTACAATAACATTTTATCGTTCGAAATGTCTTTACGTGTGCCTTGGTTTTATATAATATAAACTCAGTAACAATACAGGGAATCTTTTTATCTTTTCATGTACTTTGAAACAGCAAATTTATTTATTACGCGTGTTACATTGTCTCTCATATGTATATATTTGATTTATTAAAAAAAAAAGTAAAAGCTATAATAATAATAAAAAAAATACTAAAACTAGAAATTTAAATATCATATAGTCCTACTCCCCGCGGTATCGTGCCAAGAACGCTGGCTGCGTTTCCCCGCTGAATGGCTATACGTAGCCTTTGAGCGAGGAAAGAACAAGCCCTCTTATCAACAGCTTATTAATTAAAATATGTAATATTATAAATTTTACTTTTATATTTACGTGGTAGAACTAAGGTACGGCTATAGCATAGCTACATATAGATGCGGTACGAGTGGATGGGATCGACCGAGGAAGGACAACGCTCTCACAAAATACCAGCATAACATAGCAGATTCATGCTGCTGTGTTTCGTATCGTGAGTGTAAAGAACCGGAGACCTCTTTTAACTGGAAACGAGGCATTCCATCTTAATACTCAGGGACGATAACGCATAATATGTATTTTCATTTTCAATTGATGATTGATGTAGATGTCTTTCGGCCATAGTATTCACATACCATCAGGTGGACTATGTGCTCGTTTGTCATCCGAATTCTATAAAAGAAAAACATTTCCCCCCAAAAATTTCTTCATTTTTAGAAAAAAGCATCATTATTAGACAAATGTTCATTTTGGAATTTCGAATAAAGCTTGCGTTTTGTTAAAGGTACAGCAGACGATTACAAAATAAAAATCATAAAAATTGATTATCAAATCCGAAGAGGACACGAAGAATATGTGAGATGTAAAATAAATGTCAGTTAAATAAAATATGGATCTAATAACATTGAACTTGGGGTATCCGAGTGCTTTATAAAATTCAATTTACTCGATAAAGGAAGGAAATCTCTTACGTCTTCAGGGATTTCATATTCTAACGTTACCTCTTATATTATACACTAATAAATATTCTTAAAGAAGAAAATCCTTATTGCTAAAATATGTAGAACATGCAAAGATTATTAGTTTAAATTCATCAATTTATACAAAATGTGATAAGATACATTTAGATGCCTACTGCTACACTCAGAGGCGTAGGGTTAACTTAAATTAATATTATATATTTTTGGGAGTATAGGTGAAAAACGTGAACACAGTCCAACAGATGGCAAGCATCCTATCTGATAGTAAGTATTTTACCAGTATCTGTCTTTCCATCCGATTAAACTGTGGGTGATTTCAAGACAAGCGTGAAAAGCCTTTTTTGAAATTTAATCAGTAAAGCTTACCATATTCGGCCGCATCACCACATACCTTCAGATGAGATAATAGTCCAGCACTGACTTATAATAGTAAGAAAATACATACATACAAACAAATGTAATGATATTAATGTATTAACTTTGGCCTTTCAATACATTAACGACAAATGGTTGAATTAAAAAGTTTGTAAAATTAAAAACGAGAACATCATCAATGCAGTTGAAGTCAATTAAATACGAATTATTAATTATAACTCAAAAACTACTGGGCATATCTTAATCAAAATTATATGGGACCACATGAAAAGCACCAGATTTCAAATAAAAAAGAAACGTCAAAATCGGTTCACATAGAAAAAAACTTCTGAGGTAACACAAATATAAAAAAATAAAGTCAAATGAGAACCTCCTCCTTTTTTTGAAGTCGGTTGAAAATGTAATGTACAAAAACGTAAGTTTAAAAAATGTGATATTCACTCTGTAGATATAACCCCTGAGAATGAGGTGATCGCCACCAAGCTGTTTCTTATTTTTTATATGTAGTTAATTGTGTAACATAATTTATGATTCCGTTACAGTTTAAAGACCACTGCTGAACAAAGGTTTTCTCCGTAGATTGCCTCATAGTGGGCAAATTGCTATAGTTGTGACGCTTGTCAATCGGGTAGGCAACCGCAGGTTTTATTTTTAGTCGTTATTAGGAAGACGCTGTTGCATATCTCCTGATTTGTTTCCCTCTGTCGCCTCTTACGACACCCACGGGATGATAGGGGGTAGTGGATAATATTTTTACACCGCCCTTACACGGGATACTATCATTGAATAATAAAATTCTGAATTAAAACTTAAAAATACATACAAAAACGTTAAAATAAATGCTATCTAAAATACAAGGTTTATAATTAGGTAATTTATGATTGTAAACTGAATTTTTCAAAAAAATGTGCCACTGTTCCTTGTTGGTTCTACCCAGGACAGATGTATTTTCCGTGGTAAATTAAATATAAGAATGACGTTCAATTAGCATTATAATCTATATTAATGGTGCGGTTGGGGTGGTTCTTGGGCACCTTAGGCTAATGGCGACCTTAACCACCTAGTTTAGCTACGAATGAATCGAAAACACTAAAATTTAGACAAGTTTTTTTTTAAGACTTAGATAACATTAGCTTTCGCTCGACACTTAACCTAAATTTAGCTGGTTAATCTTAGGTTTACTATAAACATTTACAATATCACAAACACAATGCCAAAATAACACCCATCTAGGTTCTGCCGGTCGTTTAAAAAGTACTACACATGAACCAATTTACTCGTATTAAGGTCAAGTCATTTGAGTGAGAAAATTTGGCACCATATCGTAGCTAACTTTTATCGAAGTTTCTAATTACCGTTCCGAATTGCAAGTTTCATTTCAGCAATTCTATTGAAGGAAGATTTCTTGAAACTTTGACGCGATAAAATTGATGTTTACTTCTTGCCAATAAGGGTTCTTTGTTTTGAAAATGAATAAAATTTAATTTGATTGTCTTCTACTCCTCCAAGCTAGTAAGTAATAAATAGTAATGTCACTAGCATAGACGTGTCCATCCGTTACAGCCTATAAAAGTTCACTGTTGAACATAGGCCTTCCCATAGATTACCTCATAAAGGTGGGTATTGCTATAGTTGCCACGCTTGGCAATCGGGTTGGCAACCGCGGTTTCTTATTTTGAGATGTTACCAAGAAGATGCGCTTCCAGTTTCCCTCTGTCGCCTTTTACGAAACCCAATTGATGATATGGGGTATTAGAATTTTTACGTCTTCTGACGCCTATGACGACACCCACGGTATGATATCAGGTAGAAAAGCCTCTACCCAATATCACCCCATGGGTTTTTAAGGGGCAACTGAAGAAAATGAAACAGGAGATTACACTAGGACATTGACACTAGGATATTTCTGATAACTACTCTAGATATTGGAGAATTGTACTTTCCAAAACTTCTTAAAACGTGGTGATAATGATAAGTAACGCCCTTCTAAGGGCATCACCACCATCATCCCATATAAGGCAATTTATGGAGAAGTATATGTTGAGCAGTGAAAATTTGATAGGCTATTTGTAATTAATGAAAATCTAATTAGTTCAATCAGGTTTCTGTCAACACAATTTCATGAATTTGTGCTAAAGTATTTTTAAATAATTCCTAGTTTCCACTGAATCTTCTGGCATTCTGCCAGCCTTAAATCACACCACCAAAGCGAGTATAGAAAATAGTGAAAAGTAAAATTATTGTATTTTACTTTTATAACTAACTAACAAATTGTATAACTATTTTATCTAAATATTTACTTTTATAATACAGTGCTTGACTCCTTAATGAACTCGTTTAACTTAAAATATTTTATACTAAGTATTCATACATATAATAAATATTCATAATTATTAATTAGTTCCCCGCGACTTCGTCTGCATGGAATTTATTACGATTGGGTTTCATAGGTGTTAATTTTTTTCTTGCGCGAAACTCATTTTTTTTCTAAAATAAATGTAACCTTAGTTATTCCTTATACTCGTAAAATTACCTATCTGCTAGTGAAAGTCAATATTGGTTCAATCATTACGAAGATTTGCCAGAACAGTGGTAGAGCCACGCGGCAGCTTTTGCTGTCGCACGGATGGGCCGGCTCAAAACGGGGTGGTACCACGACCTTACAGAAAACCAGCGTGAAGTAGAGGTTTACCTCTGCGTTTCGCTTGGTGAGTGCAGGTGGCCGGAGGCCCTTTTTACTAGAAATGAGGCATTCCATCTTAGTCCTCACGGGTGACAACGCATCTACATTTTGATTTGTAATAGAGGATAGATGTAGATGTCTATGGGCCGCAGCAACCACTTACCATCAGGTGGACTGTGTACTCGTTTGTCACCCTTATTCTATAAAAAAAACAAGCAGATAAACAGACAGACAAAAATTGCAAAAAATTGATTTATTTATTATTAGTATCCTATATATACTTATATTTTATTCATTTGTATAGACAATAACAACAATGATTGGAGTAGTAAAATATACAATAAAAACTATAATGAAAAAGGGGAGTAGGACTGTATGAAAGAATAAGTTAGTAAAGTTTTAGTATTTTTTTTTAATAATTGGAGTTCTTTTTATCATTATTCCCGTATGGTTCCGACCCATTAAGTGCTGTGATTGTCGTATAAGGTGAACATTCCAGGAAAGTCTAAAGGTTACCGAAAGATGGCGCTATAAACAACTCGTTCATATCATACGTAAAATACCAAGAATGGTGACGGAGAGCCAATCGCCAGTCCCCCTGCCAATGGTGGCGATTGACGCAAATACTCACGGTCCATATACAGTTATAGACTTTCAAGAACATAATCATCATTTCATCATCATCATCATTACAGCCTTTCATAAGTCCACTGCTGAACATAGGCCTCCCCCAAGGAATGCCACAAAGCACGGTCCTGAGACACCTGCATCCATCGACTTCCTGCATGTCTTACCAGGTCGTCACTCCATCTCGTTGGGGGTCGCCCTACACTTCGCCTACCGGTACGAGGCTGCCACTCGAGAACCTTTCTTCCCCATCGGTTGTCAGTTCTTCGTGGCCGGCCCACTGCCACTTCAGCTTACTAATCCGTTGGGCTATGTCGGTTACTCTGGTTCTACTGCGGATATCCTAATTTCTAAGTTTATCACTGAGCGCTGCAAGCTCGCTGAGCGACCTTGAGCTTCCTTATATGGCCAGCAGTGAAGGACCACATCTCAAATCCGTAAGTCATCACTGTATAACACTTTTTAGGGCGTTACTCACCGGCTACGGTCATCGGAGAGTTAAGAGACTCGAGTATCAAAATAAAAGTATCCCAGGGCGCCTGTTGTTGGATGATTAGTAAATGAAAATTCAAAGTTACATATACAGACAAAAAGTAGTTTATTTCCTTCTAAAGTTCATACGGATAGCCCCAAACATCAAGTTGTCACTTTAAAATACACTGGGAACTGAGGTTTTGACTAACCTGGTGGATTACACAATATTACACTGTTTATGGTCAATCCCGCGAAGCAGTGAGGTAAGAGATGTCCACCAGGTGTACTCCGGTCGCGGTCTCCAGACCGCCCAGTCCCAATATAGCCACCAGTTGAAGCTGCCTCGCCTCGTTCACATAGTTAAACTTGATAATGGACCATACTCAAAGTAAGGACTAAGGACCCAATTTATGGGATGATGTGTTTCAACACATTAAACTGCCTGTAGAAATTGTGTTTAAGGGGCCGTACGCCCAAGTACTCGTCACTTTAAATTCATGTTCCGGCGTTTCGATTCAAGAATTATATATGTGCGTGTCCGATCATTACAACGGCTCGCTCAAAAAGACTAGGCCTCCCTTGGGCTACGCGCCACCGTCGATCCGTGGTAGGATTTCGAACTAACACGAAAGGTCAATTGCATGCAATCAGCTAGCTCGATTCGTCAATATACGTTTCTAGTTACTTCGGACTAATGACGTTAGATGGCGCACTGATGTCTATTCATCGACTGTAATAATATAAATATGCTAAAATAATGTACACGAAAATTTTCGTGTTACACATCCCCTTTGCTTGGGTTAAAAAGTTCTTCGTAATGAAGATACTTATTCCGAAGACATCTCGTGCCACCTGCAGAACAACGCCTGAATACCAAATACAGTGAAGAAATTGTAATGTGTCTCTAATCCAATCTGACTAAAAATATTCGCACGGATAGTAAATTCCAAGTCACCCATGCACCAATAACTAACAAGTACCAAGCCATCACTTAATCACTTAATTACGACGTTTAATCTTACACAAAGCTCATTATTGCTCTTCTTATTACCTAATTTTCATTTCTGTATCTGTATACCTAGTAACATTATATTCCACTAAACAATTTAACCTCAAAATGTAATTGCCTACTTGTGTTGTTGACACAAAAAAAAACACTACCACAAATTTACCTACTTGTGTTGTAATTTAGAAAATACTACACTAATTGTTATACCTATATTAATCTAATGGCATGCAACTTTATTTACATTTATTCCTACATGTTTTTTTTGCTATTAAAATACAACTACCTATGAATAATTACGTTCCCGAATCCTACGCGCGAATAGGCTATTACCATTCATGCGGTGCGTGACGTAACATCACGAGACAGAAACGAATACCTACAGTGCACTAAGCCTATACACGATGTTTACGTTTCGACTTGCCTTTTCTCTAAGTAGTCGAAAAACGAACGTGTTCTTGTTTATTAAGTTGAGTAAGTAGTTAAGTGATTTGCAAATCATATTAAGTATTAAGTTAAGTTAAATATCTATCTCGCATTAAGTTAAGTGAATTAACGTTTAATCATATTAAGTTAAAAGAAGCGGCTTAAGTAATGCTACGCACTGCCTGGTAGGCATTTTCTTATAAAATGTCAAGAGTGCGGGCATAAAAAACAAGTTCTTATCTAACTCGCGCTGATGTTCACAACATAAGGTGACCTACTAGTTATGTATCGCTCGTTCATCAATACAATCACAGCTTATTTATCTCAGAAAGTTCACCGGTGGAAATAAATTTTGAAAAATGTTTATTATTCTTACATTCTTTCACTCAAGCATACTCTTCACTCACATTCTACATAACTATTAGTCATCTTGTTTAAGGATGTCTTTTATGTGAAAATTACCTAGTGTCTTACCTTCCATGCTGGCTAAGGTATACACTAAAGGTGATAATTTCGCTATTATGACACATTTTTGAAATTTTGGTGCTAGTTTAGCCGTAAATCTGTTTGAGGCATTAGATAGGTAATGGGTACGTTTATATACAATCTGACCTACTTTTAACTCAACATGTCGTTTTCTTAAGTTATAGTACTTTTCATTTCTAGAATGAGCATTTTTAATATGCTTTTGTACCTTTTTAAATATGGTGTCTAATTCCGCTAATTTTTTACTGTATGCTTGTGGTTCACCGAGAGTTACTTGTGATCTTTGAACTGGCTGAGTGCTATCTAAGCTGTGTAACATTCCATCTATTATGAATTCCCGTCCATGCACAAGAAAATACGGAGTAAACTTAGTGGTATCATTCACGGCTGAATTAAGTGCGCATTGCAACTGTGGGATGTTCTCGTCCCATCGTTTATGCTCGGTACCTACATAACATGATATACCGTTAACTACGTTCCTAATCGCTCTTTCGGCTTGATTTACCTGTGGGTGATAACGCGGGTTATAATAGATATTCGGTACGTTATATTTATGTAAAAGTTGCCTAAACTGATTAGACACATACTGTGGGCCATTGTCAATATAGATAGTTTTACATACGCCATGTACTAGGAACACTTTCTCTTCTATGAACTTAGCGACCGCAGCGCCTGTTGCGGTCCGTATAGGATGCAACATGACATACTTGCTAAAATAATCTGTACATACAATTAAGTGAATATTCCTATTGCGAGAAACCGGAAATGGGCCTAGCAAATCGCAACATATGGCCTCCCAGGGTTTGTTAACCTCCTTCGGGTTTCCCATTAAACCAGGTCTAGCCGTGTTGACGGGTTTGTATTGTTTACATATCTCGCATTTTTTAACATATTCTTTCACATCTCGGTACATGCTGGGCCAGTAATAATTAAGACTAAGACGCTTGTGGGTTTTAAAGACACCCAAATGAGCACTAACTGGTTCATCATGACATTTCTTTAAAACACCTAACCTGTCTTCCTCTGGTACCACTAACTTCCAATTAAACTCCTTCGTTAACTCATATTTATTTTTAGAGTACCTAAGCAATCTATCGTCTTTTACCATGAAGTGGGGATATTTGCGAGGGTTGGCCTGACAATCTTCGTATACATGTCTATACCACGCATCACTGGTTGCCGGCGTAGCGATTGCATCAACTTGAATCCTACTTAGTGCGTCTGGAATAACATTTAATTTACCTTTTCTGTGTTCTATTTCGAAATCAAATTGACTCAATCGCATGCTCCACCTGGCTAAGCGACCTGATGGGTTATTTAATTTATAAAACCATAATAACGAGGCGTGGTCGGTTATTATTTTACACTTTGTACCTTCTACATAAGATCAAAATTGCTCTAATGCGTAAATCACGGCCATAAGTTCTCTCTCCGATGTGGAAAAATTAATTTCATTTTTGGCAAGAGACCGACTGCAGTATGCTATGGGATGTTCTACCCCGTCATAAGTCTGGGTTAAGACTCCGCCCACAGCCACTGAGGAAGCGTCACAATGGATAGAAAAAGGCAAATCAAAGTTTGGACATTTAAGTATCGGAGCAGACACTAAAGCGGTTTTTAAGTGGTTAAATGACTCATCTGCCTCCGTAGTCCATTCAAAGCGGACATTTTTGCTAGTTAATTTATTCAACGGTTTACTAATTTTCGAAAAATTGTTAATGAACCTCCTGTACCAGCCTGCCATGCCTAGAAACCTTTTAACCTCTTTAGCGGAAGTAGGAGTTGGATAATTCAATATAATATCTACCTTTCCCGGATCAGTTCTAAGTCCATGTTTGTCAACTAAATATCCCAAGTACTTAAGTTCTCTACGGCAAAAGACAGACTTATCCATGTTTATAGTCAAGTTTGCGTCCCTGAGTTTTGCGTAGACCTTATGCAAGAGCTGCACATGTTCTGAGAAAGTGCTGGATATTATGATTATGTCATCTTGGAAACAGAATACTTTGTTGTTAAATTCGGGACCAAATAGCCTATCCATTAATCTCTGCATTGTGCTTGACGTGGAAACAAGGCCAAACGACATTACATTGAATCTAAATAACCCCCGGCGTGGCACTGTGAACGCGGTCTTATCAGCTGATTGCTCGCTATCATAGGGTATTTGCCAATACGCAGCGGAAAGATCTATTGACGTTAGGTATTTCGCGTCGCGGAGCTGATCCAATATGCTGCTTATATACGGGAGAGGATACGCATCGGGTTTGGAAACTGCATTTAATTTTCTACAATCCAGACAAAGCCTTAGGTCCCCATTTGGCTTCTGAACCATTACTACAGGTGAGTTCCAAGCTGACTGTGAAGGTGACACAACTCCCAAACTAAGCATTCTATCCAATTCTTTTTCAAGTGCTTGTTGCTTAGCAGGTGATAATGGATAGTACCTTTGCTTAATAGGTTTACTATCCCCTGTGTCTATGACGTGATGAATTAAATTGATACGTCCCAAACCTACTTTAACTGTGTTAATTGTATCAAACTGTTGGACTAAATTATCCATGATTTGTTTTTGTTCTATGGATAAAGACTCGTATCCTTTAAGGCCTTTATTAAGAGAAACCGAATTTATGCTATTACTTATTGGTGACTCCGACTTTCGGTCAATCTGTACTTCGGATACAAGGTCACTCCCTAAGTCAAACACCTGCCAAAAATCAACACCTAGAATTATAGGTGGAGTTATTTGTGCAACAACATAAAAATTAATCACTCTGAAATTATTGTTAAATTCAATAGGTAAGGACATATACCCTAAGCAATGCAATCTCGTACCATCAGCAGTTCTTACGTAATGCTCAGTGTCAAACCGGTTGAGTTGAAATCCGTGTTCTAAAAAGATCAAATGCGCATTATTTCCAAGAATGCTACAAGTTGCACCCGAATCTAATAAGCCAAAAGCTTGTAAGTTCAATATTTTTAATTTTAAGTATGGTCTTATATCACTAGTATTTTTTTTAAACAGAACTACCTCTTCATTATTAGACGTATAAGACCTATTTTTATTAAAGGTGTTGGATAGTTCCGTGTTAACTAGTTTTTTGAATTGCAATTACTACAATCTGTACGCTTAACACCTTTTAATCCGCACTTAAAACACACTAACTCTTTCGAATTGCATTGATTAGTGAAATGAGTGTTTAATCCACACCTAAAGCATTTCCTATCCAATTGCCTCGAAGAGCCAGCTTCATTCAGCACAGAGACTTGTGTACTGTGAGATCGCGGCGTTTGTTTATTTAATTCCGCTGTAATTTTAAAGTTATTCAAGTTAGGTTCACTAAATTGTTCCGCACGCGATCGCGCAATTTCTAACTGTTTACAATAAAGTTTAAGTTAATCTACAGAGGTTATATCATGTAAAGCTAAATCTTTCATGTACTCTGGTCTAATGTTATGCATCAAGATTTCAAGTTGTTGTCTACTCGACAACGGGTGAGTGAGTCGCGAGAACATTCCCTGCATAATGGAAAGATAGACTACTATCGTTTCGTGTCTGGCCTGTGTACGCTGCCTTATTTCATTTAATAGTTTATAGTCTAAATCGGGAATATCAAAGTCGTCCCTTAAGCATTTCAATAATTGTGAATATGAGTGGATATTATCCTTATTACTTCTAAACCAACATAAAGCAGAGTTTTCTAAAAGATCAGAAAAAGCTGAAAGTATGCGAGCTTCAGTAATGTTGCGAGCCTCTTTAAGTTCCTCAAGCCGTTCAATAAATACACGAACACACGTGGTTCCGTCAAACTTTAAGTTAAATGTATTTAGGTTCAAGGGTTTATCTTTCACATAGATCACGTTACTTCACACTTCATGCTTCCACGGCGTGCGAGTTTGTACACCTGGCGGATCTGCTTCCCCACTGCATCGGTGGTTACATTTTCATCTGTGGAAACACCAATAATGGCGAGTTCATATCTGATTTCATCTTTATGTAATGAGTCTATATACTTGTGGATCGACATTTTGTTAAAATATACTGACGGTTACAAAAAAGTCTTAAATCGGTTGATATTAAAAATATCTACTTAAAATAGCACAAATATTTTTATTATGTTAAGTTTTAATTCATTTAGGTACATATAAATCACATTCAAGTTAAACTTTCTTTGTTCTCAAGCTTACTTAAATCTACCTACATCAAAAAAATGTAACATTAAATTTCACTAAGTTTTCATATTAAATGGGTTTTTAACAGCTTAAATAGTTACAATTAAGGTTAATTCATCTACTAACATCCAGCAACTTAAGGCCCCACGTTGGGCGCCACTTTATAACACTTTTTAGGGCGTTACTCACCGGCTACGGTCATCGGAGAGTTAAGAGACTCGAGTATCAAAATAAAAGTATCCCAGGGCGCCTGTTGTTGGATGATTAGTAAATGAAAATTCAAAGTTACATATACAGACAAAAAGTAGTTTATTTCCTTCTAAAGTTCATACGGATAGCCCCAAACATCAAGTTGTCACTTTAAAATACACTGGGAACTGAGGTTTTCACTAACCTGGTGGATTACACAATATTACACTGTTTATGGTCAATCCCGCGAAGCAGTGAGGTAAGAGATGTCCTCCAGGTGTACTCCGGTCGCGGTCTCCAGACCGCCCAGTCCCAATATAGCCACCAGTTGAAGCTGCCTCGCCTCGTTCACATAGTTAAACTTGATAATGGACCATACTCAAAGTAAGGACTAAGGACCCAATTTATGGGATGATGTGTTTCAACACATTAAACTGCCTGTAGAAATTGTGTTTAAGGGGCCGTACGCCCAAGTACTCGTCACTTTAAATTCATGTTCCGGCGTTTCGATTCAAGAATTATATATGTGCGTGTCCGATCATTACAACGGCTCGCTCAAAAAGACTAGGCCTCCCTTGGGCTACGCGCCACCGTCGATCCGTGGTAGGATTTCGAACTAACACGAAAGGTCAATTGCATGCAATCAGCTAGCTCGATTCGTCAATATACGTTTCTAGTTACTTCGGACTAATGACGTTAGATGGCGCACTGATGTCTATTCATCGACTGTAATAATATAAATATGCTAAAATAATGTACACGAAAATTTTCGTGTTACAACTGGCAACACGCACTGGTTGTACAATTTCGTTTTAAGGTTTTGAAGTATGTCTGACGAGAAGATGTGTTGTAATTTCCCGAACCCTGCCCAGCCGAATTGAATCCGTCGGTTGACCTCTCGGTCGAAGTTGGATTTACCTAATCGGACTATTTGTCCCAGGTAAACATATTCGTCAACATATTCGAGCTGTGTGCTCCCAACAACTACCGGCATAGATGTGACATGGACATTAAACATTATCTTTGTTTTGTCCATGTTCATCTTAAGACCTATCCGTTGAGAGAGACTATTGAGGTCATTGAGCATAGTGCTTAGGTCCTCCAGCGATTCTGCCATAAGGACTATATCGTCGGCAAATCGAAAGTGAGTGATGTACTCGCCATTGATGTTGATACCGTATCCTTTCCAGTCCAGAAGCTTGAAAACATCTTCCAATGCAGCGGTGAAGAGTTTCGGGGATATAACCTACACACTTAACATAGTCCACATACGCCAGATATGTGGCAAATTGTACTCCTCGGACTTCTGTACAACTTGCCGAAGCGTATGTATGTGGTATATTGTACTAAAGCCTTTTCGGAAACCAGCTTGTTCGGGAGGCTGGAAGTCGTCAAGTCTACGTGCGAGACGATTCGTAATAACTCTCGAAAACAGCACGTAGACGCGGCTCGGAATGGAAATCGGTCTGTAGTTCTTCAAAAGAGCATTGTCACCTTTCTTGAAGAGCAAGACCACCGCACTTCTGCTCCACGGCACCGGTGTAATGCCACCATGGAGGACAGAATTAAAGAGCTTCTGAAGGACTTCAAGTACCGGTTTTCCACCCGCTTTCAAAAGCTCCGCGGTAATTCCGTCCTCGCCTGGGGCCTTGGCGTTTTTAAGGTGCTGGAGAACCATTCTAATCTCGCTCAGACTAACGTCCAGGATATCTTCTGAATAGTGTCGGATAAGACTCGCTCTTGGATCGTTACTCACACTTGCGTGTGGCTCCAACGATGACGTGTACAGCTGCCCATAGAACCTCTCAATCTCACTCAAATTCTCAGGTGCCCCGGAAACGATGCTGCCACACTCAGTGTTCAGCTTTGACATTTGACTCTTTCTGGCAGACAGGTCTCTGGAAAAGACTTTGGAGCCTTGGTTCCGCTCGAACGCTTCTTCAATACAAGCTGTATTGAAGTTGCGTAAGTCCCGCCGCATGCATTTGGAGATCGGTCTGTTCAGTTGCCTGTATGCTGTCAAATCTGTTGAAAAATATAGCTTCATCTCCAGTCTAACAGCTATGAGATTAAGAGTGTGATCGGAGAGTTTTTGTGTTCTTCTGCGGCGGGTCTTGCAGTACTTTTCTCCGACCGCATGGACAGTTTCCACGAGCTTGTCATTCATATCGTCTTCTTCATTAGAATATAATAGAATAGAATGGTTTTTATTCAGTATGGATTATTACATAATACTTATTGAAAGTCATTATTTTATTTACACAAACAAACATTGCAGTATGAAGAACATAATATGAAAAATAATTTAAAATTAAAAATTTTGTACAACCGACTTCAATATAAATTATTAAGAGTAACTCAAAAACTATTGGTCTCATCAAATTTATATGGAACCACATGAGAAGCACCAGCTTTTCACGCAGAAGAAAGTTATGAGTACCGTCTCCTTTTCGAAGTCGATAGAAAAGAAAATAATATAAACAAACAAACATTTACTATTCAAAGTAAAAATAATATGTAACTTATTATCATTTGTGAACAATTGACATTTATTAATAAAAAATATTTTAGCACGGTTTTCATCTTATTCTTGCATTATTATCCGAATTTGAGCTATATTCAAAATTTCAAGTTCCCAGCTCATCGGGAAGTTAGTTTAATATCAATTACTAAATTCCATCCGGAACAACAGACAAACAAGAAAATTACTTAACAAAAACGTGGTAAAATACAATCAATAATTAGGAACAATATAGGATATCTATTAATTTAAACGAGCGTAGGGTTTAATGTAATAGGGGGACAGTTAATTATTCTCCGTAACGTTATTATTTCAACGAGTGCAATTCATTTAGCGTCTACTCTGGCTTCTGAAGCAATACAAGAACAAATTAATTGCCCAGTTAATTTCGTCCGCCTTGCTGTAAGTATGTTGCATAATTGAATGAGAAAATTTAGTTTGCTATTATATTTGCAGATTATTTCCAGATGGTGTTTCTTCGTCTTCTTCATCATAATGAGCTCGTAATATACCACTGTTGGGTAGTGGTCTCTCTCATTGTAGGATGCATTGCGAATAAACTTCGGATGATGATTGCAGTACACACGCTTTACGAGGCGTAATTTTGACCTCACGTTGAATACTCTACTCATTTCTGCACCGTTGGCATCACAGGGCTCGCTCCATTGGCATCACAGTGCCTGCTCTGTTCACTAGATCGCATCCAATGAAAAGCAAATCGTCGTCAACCGAGTTAATTCTGATAAGCTCAAGAGTAGAGATATTGCACCCATTTACATATTCTCTCACTCCTACCACGACGAGCGCACAGGGGAATTGTTCGGATTAATTTCAGCCGCTCTATTTCGCCATTGCACATCGTGACAAAATTTGCGATACCAACCATAATATTTGGATGTTTGGTGGTCCACTACTGTATGATTTTCTCCCGCATGTTCGGAAATACGTACACATAATTATTTGTACATTAGGATTAACTCATAAATGATCACAATATATTGTCTCATTAGAAGGATGCTGGTACGTAGTTGTAGTATGTGTTTCTCTTTCGCTGATGGGTGCGAAAGCATTCCCTTGGCCCTGCCCATGTGCAAACAAAGGAACACCACGGGGTGCTTAGTCGATGCGAGTCCGATATAACCGGTTTTTTTCCCAGCTAGGCAGGTATGCATTTCCCCATGAATAAAGAGGGTTTTCTTTTTAGATACCGGCAGTTAAAGAAAGATTGGCTTATATATATCGTTAATGTATTGTATATATTATTTATGTATTTATTTAATCTTCATTATAATACATCTTAAGACGGCTACCCACTTGCCTGTCGCAGGAGCAATCTAGGGTGTATGAGTGGGAATCACCCTTAACTGATGTGTGTATGCAATCAGGGGCAATTTTCTAAGTCGGCCCTGCTGGGGGGGGGGAGGAGGTTTCAACCAATTTGTTAGCGACTTTCGCGCGGATCAAACGTGGGTCTACAAGTCACAATGTATCATCATCATCATTACAGCCCTTCATATGTCCACTGCTGAACATAGGCCTCCCCCAAGGAATGCCACAAAGCACGGTCCTGTCACAATGTATACCAATAAAGAACATGAAATATTGACACTGGTGATAGAAGTGTATAAAGAGCGACTTCTTCACTTCTATCACCAGTGTCCAAATCAATTCACTTCAGCTTTTTTCCTTTTTGCGGTAGCACCGCAAAAAAGACGTTGTGTGAACATTGTAATGTTTTAAACGTGGTAATTAGTTGTTTTTTCGATAAATATGGATGTTTATGAGCCACAGTACCCACTTACTATCAGGTGGACTGTGCTCATTTATCACCCTTATCTAATATATAAAAATTAATCCTTTTTTATTTGAAAGCTGGTTATTCTCACGTAGTCCTATATAAATTTAATTAAGGTCTAGACTAGTGGTTTTTAAATTCTCTTTAGTAATTTAATTTGAAGTCGGTTGCACAAATTTTGTAAATTTACCACCTGTTCAACAAAAATGATTTTGAAATACCTCAAGCTGGGTTTGCGTCATCCCCCATTTACTGCGATGTGGTTTTGTCACAGCTCAGCTCGTACGAATTAGTTTTTTTTAGTAGGCATCAAAAGTCAAAAAACATTTTTTTTTTCTAAAAAACGTTACCCCCACACTAGGATTTTCTCCTGTATCGTTGAGGCAGTTTACAAACATAAAGTGCACGAGGACAAACATCCAGACCCGGAACAATTGTTTGTAGGCCATATAAATATCTTGTTCTTTGCGGGATTCGAACCCGCGGACCCAGCGCAACAACTCATTGCTAAGCCACTGCGTCACGGAGCCGTCAATTATCATCATCATTACAGTCCTTCACAAGTCCACTGCTGAACATTGGCCTGAATGCCACAAAGCACGAACCTGAGTCACCTGCATCGGCTTTCCGTATATTTTAATTGGTCGTCACTATATCTAGTAGGGAGGGGGGCACCCTACATTTCGCATACTGGTACGAGGCTGCCGCTCGAGAACCTTTCTACCCCATCGAAAGTCAAGAATAATAACTAAATAAAAGTATAAATGAAACGGTTATGAAGCACGTTGTTGAACTATACATTTTAAAACATTGCACATTATCGACAAAGTAGAACCCTCACTATTCTGGTAAATGGATACCGCGATACTTACCAGTAACTTATTCAAATTGCATTTACGATAGCAGCGACTGCGGAGTTTTATAGTGCGAACACGTTAACGGTTTCGAATTTCTTATACCTGTATTTGCATTTACGACTTGGCGACTGTTAAATGTAATAGTGTTTCTTTCTTTCGACAAAGATATATGATATGATTCAAAAGCCAATGCTATTATACATACCTTTTCTAGAAACTGCTGCAGAATATAGTCCTAAGCCACCTCGCATCCATTTACATGACAAATTATAAATTAAAGTGTCCCCCAGCATCTGTTTGTTCGCGCTTATTTAAAAAAAAAACACTATTGGGATTTTTTCGGTTTTCACCAATAGATTTAGTTCCAAGTAAATTTGGTATTGATTTATCAATAATGTGTGTAAATTAGCTAATGTTATGGTGACATATGTCAAATAATTCGGGTAAAATCGTGTACCCTCAGTTCCATGACGTGCACTGCGTAAATCCATACAATTATATGAAAACAATACGAAGTAAAGTTTTCTTCACAAAGTGATTTTAAAAAAGTCCGCATAGGTGACAATTAAATGCAATGAACTATAAATAACAAAAAAAAAAATACCCGTTCAAGAACTTTACTCTATTTTATATATACATAGTATTGCCACGCTGCAGTTATTATGTTGGTGGCAGCATTAATGGGTCGGCTCGATCAAAGAAGAATTATAGTTTTATAAAACACTTGCAACAGTAAAATAACAACCAAATCCTGTCTATCGTATGGTAAGCATAGAGAGCCGGAGACCCATTTTACTCGAAACGAGGCATTCCAGTTTCAGCTTTAGGGGTGACACGTATCTTCATATTGATTTTTGGTGGAGAATAGATGTAGATGTATATGGACCGCAGCATTCACCTTCCACCATTTGAACTATGTACTCGCTTGCCATTCTTAATTTATTTATAAAAAACTCCTCCTTCCACTTGACCGCATCCAGCGCAGAGCCGCTCAAATCGTCGATGACCGAGTTCTCTTTGATCAGCTCGATTTACAGGAGATACGAAGGGATGTCGCATCTCTTTGCATTATCTATCGCATGTACCAAGGGGAGTGCTCTGAGGGATTTTCCGGATGATGGCAACATCATTGTCGTCCACTACTGTGCGATTTACCAGAAGTTTTATTGCTCGCACGACGTTTTGATAGAACTGTTTACCACCGGTTATTTTTCCGGACCAATACTACTTAGGTACCTTCAAGAAACGACCTTTTTAAAAGGCTAGCAACGCACCTGCAACTCCGCTGATGTGGCAATTCTTATGGGCGATGGTCGACACTTAAATTCAGGTGAGCCGCATGCTCGTTTGCCCCGTCTTTGAACGTACTCAGCGGTGTATTGGAAGGAAATGGGTGGGGAGCCGGGGAGACGCGTTTGTTTTTATCGAGTCAAAACAAATTTCAGATCTGTAACCGAGCGCAAGGGCCAAATGCCACCGACAGCTGTTTCGGTATAAAATAGTAGGCGCTTCCTATTTATGAATGTCAAGCTGTAATGTTTGAACAATGCAATAAATTAAACTCAGTGATGCAGTTTATCTATATCTATAAATATCTATAATATCTATAAATATAATATGATATTACTGAACTAAATAGATGTTATTTCTACTCCTTATATGGAGTCCACGTTGAGTGATGATATCATTTAATATTCCTGTTATATTGCTTTATCTTAGTACCGACACCACATCTCCTTCCTTATTTAAAAAATTTAAAATTCAGTTAGATTTTTAAATTTTTAACATCATTTTTATAATGTAATTCTTATTACGACTTACATATGTCTTACACTTAATTTATATAATGATAGCTTTATTATAAGTTCTTTATTCTTAACTTAACTCTATATACTTATTATATAGTCGTGGGTTATGCCTATACCACACCTCCCACCGACAAAAAAATAAAAAATAAAACATTTTTTTTATACTGTAAAAAATTAATCCTTAAAAGTAAATAAATAAAATTATTAAGTATAATATGTAAAATTCGTCTTGGCTCGGGTAGAACGGCTGGCCAAACCTCCTAAACACATAATAATTCGTCAGTCACATTAAAATTAGTATGATGCATACATACAACATACGTATTTGACATAATTAGGTGAACATTCGTGAAGGTATATTATTTTGGTCGACACATTATTGTAACGTACTTAGATATTGAGTTATTTAGTCATTTATTAAGTAACTTATCCGGATACTCGCATTAAGTACTATCTACTCTTCCTTATATATTTTTCACATTTTATATTTATAATTGTATACTTTATACTTTATTTATTTATACCTTTATATTTGATTAATCGTTACTTTTATGATCCACAGAAATAGGTTATATATTAATACTTAACAATTTTTTCAGAAAACGATGACTTATAAAAGTTAAAAGCGTATGATTTATCACCGAAAATATTACATTTCATTTTAAGATGAACAGAACAAAGAACATAATGTAATGCAACCTAATCATGATCATAACAACAGAGATCAAAATATATCTTGCAATCACAGCCGCGTAAGCGGTTTGTGACACATCTTTGTTATAAAGTCCAAAGCACGTATAAGGAAAGGTTTGCAATTACATCGTATGACACATACATAATATCTAATTCAAAATAACTTACAAAATGTTTTATTATGAGAACACTTAAAAGTATTTGAAAATTACAGTATCAAACACTTTTTAATGTACGTAGTTAAGATGGTTACATGGCATTGTTATAATACATTTATATACATTATCGAATATTTATTATTTAAGTTATTTATAAAAGTCGAATACTCATTATTACTTTTTTTTAATTTTATATTTCAAGGTTCTTGATCTTAATTGAATACCGCGCTTAAAATATAAAGTTAAGTTTAATAAAATTTATTTAGAAGTTACAACAAAATATTTGTTTAACATTTGAAGACAATTTTTTTTAAGTAAATATGTATTAACGTAAATTTAGGTTTGACTGTCTATATAGAGAAAAAAAAATATTATTACATTATCAAACTTATAATAATAGAGTATCGATACGCTTTGGATTTGATTTTAGTAAGCAATATACCAAATTTAGTTTAAAATTGTACAAATTATTCATAAACAAAAAAATATATATAACACGAGAAGTTTAAGGTAGAGTTATTGTAACTATGAGTCAATAAAAAAAATCGTAAATTAATGTAAATCTACGCGAAAATGTATTTATCAAATTTAATTGGTTTTTTTTTGTGTGGTTGTGTGGATCGTTCCTATAGTTACTAGATGTGTAGCTTGTAAGTAGCCTTTTGAGTAGGATTGTAGGTAGCACCCTAATATAGAAATGCAAAATAACTACATAATATTTCACTTTTTAGATTTGTTCAGGGATCCCCTTATTATCTCATTTTAATTGTTCTCATGTCCTTTATTTTCATACTAACAGTACTCTCATATCCTTTGTTTTCGATTATCAGGCCTTCTTTTTTTCATAATTCTTGTACGTACTTTCTTTTATTTCTTAATATTTTTGACCTTTAGCTAGCTTTATATATTTATTTATTTATTAGATACCGGGAATCGGAGTATTAATTCACCTCTTTGGGCGTTATTGGCCATTTTTATTATAATTAATTTATGATATTTATCATGCGGGTACTTTATACGTATGGGCCCCCCATTTATTTGGGTATTATATTACATTTTCACTGCATTTATTTCATTTTATTGGCACATAAACATTTTTTATTATACTATATCAAGGTAATAGTGTACCTTGGGTTGTGCGCACAACCATGAGGTCAACGTTTAAGTCATTTTAAAAGGACTCCAACAATTGTCACGGAGAAAAACTAAGTTCACACTATGATCCAATGAAGGATATGACCTCTATGTACCATTATTAAGGGTAACAAATTTAAGACTTCTCTGGTCCCCAACAGTACTAATATGAGTAAACTCGTTCACATCTCACTTGTACTGAAGGTATTGTTCCCTAGTACCCGTTACTCCCGATTTTATCATCCAATCATGGAAACATACCCTGCTCGAGGACTATATGCTTTACCAGTGATGGACGTTCCCGTATCTCTCCAATACTTATTTTATGCAGGTCAACTTTCGTTTTCTTTCTATTTATTTCTTTACATTTGTAGTATTTATTAATCATTATTTAATTGTGGCATAACTTCATGTACACGACTTGCGTACATATATGATCAGAATTTCTATACAATTCATAATAAATTATCATTTACCTCATTGTTAATACATTAAAACTTATTCCACATTTAATCGTTTCTGAACAACCTTAAAATTAATCGGTTATTAGTTTTTCCAAACTCTCAGCTGATCAGGCTGATTGTATGTGGATATGCTAACCACCGACAATTTTCTTTACCTACGCCACACTTTTTACTTATATTTCTATCAATATTTTTTTTTACTCATAATGATAAACTCCGTAACTTATCCGTAAATTTACTTACATCTTTTATAAATTTACATCATATAGTCTCGTATAATATTTAGTTACATCATTGTCAGTTAGGGGTTGAGGCTCACAATATGGGCACAACAAATTTTAAATTAATTAGGTACTTAATTGTCTACATAATATAATGAGTTTCAAAATCATATAAAGCGAAGAAAATATTTTCATAATACACGCAAGTAAGTACTGTTTTCCGAGAAAATATTAAATTATAATAGTTAAACTTTATGATTTAAAAGTTCAATAAATGTAAAATCGAAATGAATAAACTACATTTCATGTTATGATACAGAACAAAGAAATACTAACGGGAACATAAGCCATCATGATACAGTGATAACAATAGACAGATCAAATACAAATTTCACTCTAAACAGCAATTTGAGACACCTTTGTTTTAAATTCGAAAGCAAGTATATGGAAACCTTTGCGATTGCATCGAACTATGATCAGATCACACGGTGTGATTAATACCTAATTTTAAGATAACTTGTATAATATATTATAATATGAATGCAACCTTAAAATTAGATTCTAAGAATTTTTTTTAATTTACACAGAAACTTAAATAGTTTTGTCGTTTATAGTTATAGTACATACATTTATTCATTGGCTCTAAAAAATGTTAATTATATCACATACAAAAATTATTTTAAACAATCGCTGTAACAGCCATCGAGTTTACGTATAACAAAATATTAATTTATTTAAAACGTTGAAAGAAAAAAATAATAATTTTAATTTACCATAATATAACTTTAAGACAGTACCGTCGACTTTTAGAAACTAAAAATAAAACGAATTGTCTATAACCCTTTTTAATATTTGGATTCCAAAAAAAATAAAAACGACGAAATGTGTCACAGTCTCAGATTATATAATTTTATATAATCTAAGGTCTCAGTGTTATTTAACTATAAATTATGGAGAAATAAAGAACGTAAAAAATGAAATCTATTATGGTATATCATTATTTCATTCATTTTTTGAAAGAACACAGTTATAAAATAATTTATAACTATACACAACTGAATAAAAGTGAATATAATATCGTCTTATGCCTCAATAGAAGTGCCACATAAGTGTATATGTAACATAATTTATAATAGTGCGTTATAGTTTTTATTTAGAAATAAAACTAACAAAATGCTATTGAATCGTTAAGTGTTTGATAAATATTTTCAACTTTATCATATTATATTAAGTACAGAATATTTAATAAATAACTTTAAAAAAATATATTATAGCAAGCAAAACAACATGAAAATATCAATTATTAAAGTTTTGAATGGAATATCAGTAGATTTAATCTCATTTTCCTTTACTTTACTATTAAAATTTATTATAACCACTTTAAGTTTGGTATCTAAAATTTTTCCCTTCAGGTTAACTCGGCGCAATTTTTTTTAAATATGCTCTAACTTCTTTTAATTTCTCATATAACTGTTCTAAAGAAATATTCATAACTTACCACCAATACGTAGAATAGAGTACACTTTATATAATTTTACGAAATATATAACATAGTCAGGTGAAATTGCAATTGTTCAGTTCCTGCCTTATTGCTTCCCATTGTATTTTACACAATCATGGTCTCTTCTTTAGTATGATAACCGCCAATGTTCTTGGTTGTTACTTTTTGTTAAACGCGTACACCCAGTCACGCAGCTCAAGATAGAACACCATAACTCTTAATTTCTTCTTTGTTCTTTTTTGGCTCAATTTTCACATTCTTCTGGGTGGTGCTCGCATGAATACAACTGCTTCTTTTCTTTTTAAATAGATCTGCCGAATCTTAAATTTTGATCTTTGGTCTTGATATAAAAAATCCACTATTTGTTTTCCTCCTTCTTCGTTACTTGTCTTCATAGTTCTATATATTACATATTTAAAATTTTCAGTCGGCTTCTATAAAATAATTATTGTGGTCTCTTCTTGTATTCATATTTGTTTATTTTTCGTCACATCCGATATTGCGTCCATTCCGTTATAATATATTTTTTTTTAAATGTCAATCCTCTTAAAAAGTGTCCATTATTTAATTAAGTTTTCTTATAATATTTTTTCTTCTTTTAAATAGTAGGCCCGGCGGTGCGCGTGCATTGTAGCAGCGCACCGCCTGGCAGGGTCGCCATGTAATGTTTGAACAATGCAATAAATTAAACTCAGTGATGCAGTTTAATAACTCTCTCTTTATTGGTTTGGAGGAGACTTATATATAGTGGTTGTGACGTAGGTACATAGGTAGGGGGCAGGGTTTGTGTTACGTGGTTCCAAGTAGAGCTACATGAATAGTATCTTCTTCTATAAATATAATATGATATTACTGAACTAAATAGATGTTATTTCTACTCCTTATATGGAGTCCACGTTGAGTGATGATATCATTTAATATTCCTGGTATATTGCTTTATCATAGTACCGACACCACAAAGCAATTAAAATAATGCATTTGCACACATTTTGAATATAAAGGATAAAAATGTTTAATTTTTTTTTTGTTTTTTTTTTTCACCATTCGCTTATGTTATCTATGCTGAACCTCCGGCCGGTTATTGCAAAATACATAATATACAATATGCCAGAATCTGTTGTGTTGTTTAAATCGTATATCTGTGTTTTAAATTTTAAACGAAAAATTGAAAGTATTTTGTGTAGTTTGAGTATGTTACATTTTAGTTATACAAGCTACAATTAAAAAAAACTATTTGATAATATAGGAACTTAAAAATTTCTTACTAATTTTAATATCGTAATTACTAACATGTTTGGCTTTATATTACTGAGTTTTGATAAACAATAAAATAAAAATAATAATTTCAGTTTTTAATTTTTTTGTATTACAGTTTTTTTTAATATTGTAATTTGAATTTCAAAAATGAAGTTGTAAATAACTAATAACTGTGTAATTTAAACTTAACGTCTTTTTAGGGTTCCGTACCTCAAAAGAAGAAAACGGAACCCTTATAGGATCATTTTGTTGTCCGTCTGTCTGTGTGTCTGTCAAGACCCTTTTTCTCAGGAACCTCTGGACCTCCACGCTGAAAGCTGAAATTCATATCAAATACTCAAGTTTATTGTCTCTTAGAGCTGTGAAAAAATCTATCTTATAAGCCAACGCAATCAAAAGATACAGCCGTTTATGTCGTAAATTTGCTACATTCGCAAGGGAATCAAAACCTACAGGGTACTTCCCGTGAACTCAGAATCTTGAAATTTGGTACGAAGCAACTTTTTATAGCAGAGATAAAGGAAAAATTTCGAAAAGCATAAATTTTTAGTTACATCATATAATAAAAATAATTTTAAACTTATATACCTTCAGATTTGTTCGGAACCCTCGGTGCGCGAGTCTGACTCGCACTTTGCCGGTTTTTTTATATCTTGCTAAATGGTCCCCGGCGCATTGCTGCCGCAGAAGAAATAATTGTAGAAATATTGTTTTATATTTAGAAGAGTGATATTGTTTAATTAGGAACGATAATACAAAGTTTTACAAATTGTCAGAACGATACGGGCGCTACCTAGTGTGAGTTAATTGTACTATGGTTATACCTTCGCGCAAGTGCGGCAGTGCATAAAATATGAACAAACAAATATTAATTTTGATATATTCGAAGCTAAAGTTTATATTCTTTCTATAGACAGACCTGTAAGTAATTAGAATAGGCGTTATTTTAGCAGCTGATTTGTTTCTTATAATACTAGAACTGAATGAACGGTAGACAATAAATTTATTGCAAAATTAAGTTTTTTTTTTATTTGTATATTTACACCAGTTGAATATTTTCCAGTACTATAAATGAATATTTAATTTAAATCATAATTTAACAATTTAAATTATTGAATTTTCACCAATATACCCAATGTTGAAACCCGGAGCAAAACCTGTTCTGTTACGAATTAAAACGTAGACCAACTCAGCGTCGATTTTGGTTTTATATGAGATGTAAAGCTTGTGTCTTAGGCCTAGTTATTAATTATTGATACATTTATTTATTATATGGCATTGTAATTATTTGATACATAAATAGAATGGACGTTACAGGTAGGCCTAGGTATAGAATTTTAACCGATATATTCTATCACACTGGCTTATCTCTATTATTAATTCCGTGGACGTTTACTTCTAGTGTCAGCGCCAAAATGGCTAAAATCAAATCACCTCATTATGTCACGGTGTACAGCCAGTACATATATAGAGGTCAGTGTTACTTTCTCAATTTACTGTTGGTTATGGTTTACTCAAGAATATGCTATATTAAATATTTCTTCAAAGCTCAACCAATATTATCTAAGCTGAGCAAACGAGCTAATCAATTTTTTATCCCTGTTTTAAATAGAGCTACTTCAATCTCCCAGACAAAAAGAAAAATATATCTCACAATCTTACGCTAAAATTAGGTTGTTTTTTACTTACATTCATTACAATTATAAAAATAAAAACTCTAGACCTACCAGAATACGCTTCGTAAAAACTATTTTGTTAATTTGAAAGCTTTTTTCATATTTTTTTGCTCAAAAAATACATCAGTAATTAAGAACAATCAAATTGAAAACGTCGGGAAATGTCTGTTCTCAAGTCTACAATTGCTAATTGCTCTTGTTTTTGCCTTTGTTTAAACACAAGTTTTAAGTTGGCACAGAAGCCAGTTAAGGATTTAGTACCTGGGCGACTGAGCTTTTCTCGGCGTTAGAAAAAAATAATTGCCTCATATTGATTTCCTGTTTTACCCTATTTAGATAATAAAAAAAATTATCCAAATATAATTTTGTTTACGAGAAACACTATTTTTTATAGGATAGGATGACAAACGAGCACACAGTCCACTTGATGATAAGTGGTTGCTGTGACCCATAGACATCCACATTTATCCTCGTTTGCGAATCAAAATGCAGATGCGTTTGACACCCGTGAGGTCTAAGATGGAATGCCTCTTTTCCAGTAAAAAGGGTCTCCGGTTCTCTACACTCACCATACGAAACACAGCATTGTTAAGCTGCTATTTGACGCTGGTATTCTATGACAGCGTGGTCCTTCCCCAGTCGAGCCGACCCATTCGTGCTACAACTATACTACTAATGCTGCAGCATGGCTCTACCACATAAAAACTGGTGGGCAATAACAAGTAGTATAATAATGTGCATGAATATTAGAATTGCTCAAAGCATATGAGTGTACGGTACGGTTTCTTTACTACATACTCTACTACATAAAGTACATGATTTTTGTTTGAAATTCAATATTAAGGTATATTTTAGTTAAAACAGCAGTGATAGTTCAGGGGCTGAGCGGTGAGCGCTCGCCGTAAATTTCATAGTACGCGTATAGTTGTAAATTGCATTTTAAGTATTAAGTAATAAAAGTAAGTAAGTAATAAAAACCTGTGAGAACATCACAAACGTTTATTGGGATATACATAGCATCATGCCTATAATTTTCGAGGGGCAGGCAGAAACCAAAAAGCAGCGACTTACTTGGAGCACTCTTAGCCAAAAAATATGGGCTTAGATGTAAAAGTATGAAAGAAGTAATATGTCACTAGCCTATCGTCTACATAATAAAAAACTCAATATACCACTAAAACAAACTAGGTGTTGGCAATTCTAACATTTCAGATAAAAATGTATTTTTGTAATGAAAACACTATTCTTTACACTATCTGTCTTGTGACCGCTCTGTATGGTGATGCTCACATAATTTTTAACTTTATATGTGGTAGAGCCATGTTGCAGCTATATTTCTGGTATAGTTGTAACACGAATGGGTCGGCTCGACCGGGGAAGGACCACGCTCTCACAGAATACCAGTGTAAAAAAGCAGCTTAATGCTGCTGTGTTTCATATGGTGAGTATAGAGAACCGAAGACCCTTTTTACTGGTAAAGAGGCATTCTATCTTTGTCCTCATGGGTGACAACGCATCTGCATTTTGATTCGTAATCAAGGATAAATGTAGATGTATATGGGCCACAGCAACCGATTACCATCAAGTGGACTGTGTGCTCGTTTTTTTTTTATATGATTAGGGTGACAAACGATCACACAGTCTACCTGATGGTAAGTGGTTGCTGCGGCCCATAGACATCTACATCTATCCTCTATTACAAATCAAAATGTAGATGCGTTGTCACCCGTGAGGACTAAGATGGAATGCCTCATTTCCAGTAAAAAGGGCCTCCGGCCACCTGCACTCACCTAGCGAAACGCAGAGGTAAACCTCTACTTCACGCTGGTTTTCTGTGAGGTCGTGGTACCACCCCGGTTCGAGCCGGCCCATCCGTGCGACAGCAAAAGCTGCTGCGTGGCTCTACCTTATCACCCTTATCCTATAAAAAAAAACTCACGTGACTTGTTTTATTACCAACGCCAAAATTACAATACCTTTCCGAGTTCGAAAATGGTCCTCCGGGCCATATATAAGCCAGCGAGCATCGACACTAACCATCAGATAAGCCGGTCATTTGCCCTGACTTCTATAAAAAATTAATAGAGCTTATTGAGGTGAAGCCGCGGCTGGGTGCAAGTATATTATTAAATTCATGACTATGACCTACTTACTATACTTACTTGGTTCGTGACAGCCCATGCGTGCGTTATCATCAATGTGTGTTGTTTAATTTTTTATACTCTATTTTTATAACAGACTTATGACCAGTGTGTGTTTGTAATAAAGTAATAGATTTTTTATTTATTTTCCATCCGCTTCCGGATGCCTAAAAAATGTAAAATTTGCAGGTAACACGCCTTTAGAAGATAGCACAGCGGTGTGGTCGATGTTCGCAAGAAGTTAAGAAAAAAATAAAATTTGAAGGTATATGCTGCAGCTTAACAAAATGATTATATCATTCTTTCTCCATATTTTATTTAAAAATAGAAAACGTTACCCAACATACACCCATAACAAAAATCCTTGTTCCGTGCGGCATTCGAACCCGCAGCTCCGCAATGCCACACACAGAAGCGCGGCGACAAGAGAAAATCAAACAGGAGATAGGCATCTTCTTGCAACAACTCAAAATAACAAGAAACTGCGGTTGCTTTCGTGCGCCTTTCAAGTGTGACAACTATGGCAATATATCCGTATGGCGCCACCTATGGGGAAGGCTGACAGCAGCAGAATTTTATAATCTGTATGAAGATTGTGAATGTATGTACTCTTGATCTGGGAGCTTTAGTTATGTCTCTTGTAGTTAGTACGTAAAAAAGTTGTCAAGACCGTTGGAATTATTATTTGGCATCAAAAGACAATCACAAATGAAACCAAACGGTTTGTATTTTCACAAATGTTGGCTCCATTGATGATCAAACCCAAAAACTGTATCGTTGCCAGGCCGGTATCATTTGGCTAAGTGGTACTGACGGAAGTGAATAAGTAAAATCTTATATTTTTCTCTTACCGTAAAAAAGAACATTAAAGAAATCTTGAATCGGAACGAGGATGTAAAGTATCAAGGACAACGCGTCCATTAATTTTATTTCCGTTTCTTTTGTAAGATAAATGTTTTCTTGCCCATTTATTTTTTCGTCTCGTTATTTTTATAGAAAGCATGTAAATCGATTTCGGATGAAGATACTATATAACACTCGTGATAGTACTAGAAATATGATCTAGTCTTATTCGCAGGGCACGTGCTATCCTAGCTCGATCTCTGCTGACACCAATAAAACTGGTATTTGCAATATTGAGTTCAAATTTACCAAGTTCTCGGAGGTGAAGGAAAGAATCGTGAGGAATCTCTAAGACTTTACTGATTGCAACCCATATAAATCCCACTGCTAGGCACAGGCCTCCTCAAACTATATGAGAGGATTTTTTAGAGCAAGAAAGTGTCCACCGCGTGCCTGTCGCAATGCGAGTTGGAGGTCTTCGAATTTTTTGTTATTTCTCAGACATACAGGTTTACTCACTGTTTCCTTCACCACCGAACGTTTGTAGCTTAGGGGTTATTCACTTGCCAGAAATGTCTAGAAATTTAAAAAGGTTGAGGACATGTTAACTTTAAAACGCATCAGCGAAAGAGAGGAGCCCTGCGTCCATGTATAGGATGATACTTTATTTTTTGTTTTCTTTTAATTGATTTCGATAATGGCCGACATCCTCAGATTATAAGCTTTTAATTGGGAATGACGCATTATATTATATTCTCTTAATTATAGTCTGAGATTTTATGTAATCAAACCATAAAAGGTGTTTGAAAGTCTATAGAATTTGTGACGTTTTCTATAGAAGTAAGGAGGACAAATGGGCACAGAGTCCAATTGATGATAAGTAGGTCCTTTTAGCCATATACACCTATGTATCATCGCTTAAGAATAAGAATACAAATGTATTGTCACACCTGAGGACTAAGATGGAATGCCTCGTTACCAGTGAAAGGATAACTGGTTCTCTACACTCACCAACCAAAAACAGCAGCAGTATGCTGCTATTTCGTGGTAGAGCCATGCTGCAGATATATTTGTGGTATAGTTGTAGCACGAATGGGTCCACACAACCGGAGAAGGACCACGCTCTCACAGAATACCAGCGTAACGTAGCAGCTTAACACTGCTGTGTTTCGTATGGTGAGTGTAGAGAACCGGAGACCCTTTTTACTGGATAAGAAGCATTCTATCTTAGTCCTCACGTGTGACAACGCATCTGCATTTTGATTCCCAAACGAGGATAGATGTAGATGTCTATGGGCCACATCAACCACTTACCATCAGGTGGACTGTGTGCTCGTTTGTCGTCCTATCCAAAAAAAAATCACGCTGGTATTCTGTGGATTACGATCTTTATTATTCTGTGACGTATATTTGCAAGTTGAACGTTCGCTCCAACATTATAAGTGGGTATTTTTAAAATGAACCTATAAATGTTGATTGATAAGTTCTTTAAGGGTGCAATCATGTTCGATTATAATATACCGTAAGAGCCTGCCGCTGTTGAACGTTCCTCATAGCTTAAATCATAGGGCGGATATTTGCCAAAGTAGCCACGCTTGGCAAGCGGGTTGGCAACCGCAATTTTTTATTTTTAGTCGTTATTAGGAAGACGCTGCTGCCTATCTCCTGATTAGTTACCCTCTGTCGCTTCTTATGACACCCACAGAATTAATAGAATAGAAAAAAATATTTCTTATTCAATATAAATCACATGTGTAACCTTATTGAAAGTCATTTTTTACTTTAGCACTGGTTCGGACAAAACCCTATGTCCTGGAAAGAACCAGCAAGAAACCCAGTGGCACTTTTTTTAAAGTAAATTTTACATTAATGGTTGTATAAACTATTTACAAAATTTATTTAGAAAATGCTTGGAAGCGACCACCTCATTCCCAAGGGTTATTATCAGCTATGTATTCATTTATATTGCAGTAACCTTTATTGTACAGTTTTAGCTTAGCAAAACATTTAAACTTGGTAATAGAGAGAGCCTGTACACTTTCCGGGACCTTGTTATAATAACGTATACAGTATCCTTGGAATGAATTACCGAGAATTACTGAGAAACTGGTATCACCAGCTTGTGTTTGTTCCTAGTGTTTACAGAATGTATATAACTTTTTTACTAAAACTACCATTGTTTTTGTACATCGAACATACATTAAATTTTCGTAAATGTACTGAGAGGCGTAAGTTAATATATTTATTTCTTTAAATTTATCTCTAAGAGACTCTCTCGGTTTTAGTTTGTAAATAGCTCTAATGAACCTCGTGTGTAAAACAAAATAGTTTCTGAATCAGCCGCACTTCTCCGTAGCAAAATCTCATACGACATTATGCTATGGAAATAACTGAAATAAACTAATCTAGCTGTCTCGACACTAGTGAGGTCTCTTATCTTTTACAGCATGGGCTGTAGTCTGCTTGCTAGTTTGTAGTTTTACTTCCGTTTAAATGCAGATTATTCACGTTAAAGCCATGCACTAATTTTGATATAGGATTATTGACTTCGTCACATTTAAATGAAATGATATGTTGTAGTGGTAATTCTTACACCACCATTATACGGTCGATTAGAATATATTTGCAAATAAAAACTATTAATATGTGAAAGCGCAAACTGGATAATTAACACAGTTGTCACATTTTTTTGTTATTTTTCCACATAAATGATCTATAAGCAAACCAATGTGAACAAGTTCTTAAAAGGCTAAGTCATTAAAAAAATAAAATAAAAAATTTGTATTTATTGTTTTGTTCTTTACATTAATGTAAAATTTAGTGTTTTATGCCAATACAATAGAAAATATTTTTTAATATCACAGACAAAGCCTTATGACTATGTCTAGTTATAGGTTGAACATTTTTGAGTGTCGTTGTTTTGTGTTTGCATAAAATCTCATGCTAATGTTAACAGGGTGTAATGCTTTTAGGAAAATGAAAAATAAACATTTCAGTCTTTACATATTTAACTGCACTCACTGTTTTAACGTAAAATAAAAAGAAGTACACATGTGATCTCAACTTCAATAATGTAAGTTGTTTGTGCTAGAACTAGTTTCGTGTGAAGAGTAGAAATATAAGCTCAGTAAAATGTTACATATATTTTATTAAATAACTTTATTAATTTAAAATATATTGTATTTGTATTTTATGGATTTTATTATTGTTTGGTATTTTTTGGTATATCTTATGCTATTTTTGTCTGTTTTTTTTTCATTCCCCACACTCAAAATCTAGTAAAATCTAGTCTCGGGTTCTAAATCCGTGTCGGGCCAAAATGGGTTACTGGGTTTTATTGCTGACTGCTCATTATTATTATTATTAATAAATAATAATTAAATTCAATATTGAAACATTTAAAATTATCATAGATATAGTTTTGAACAATAAAAATGGATTAATAAGCATAAAGTTCAAATATATTAATTTCGAATATTAAATAGTATAGTATAGTAAAGGCTTAATATTGTCTTTAAAAATCTCTTAATTTACTAAAACTGTACTTCAATTATTCAAAATTTATATTGCAACTAGCAAACCCGGCGAACTCCGTTTCGCCACCAGATGGCTTCGTTTTATGTAACATTTCGTTTGGTGATTAAAAGATGAAGAAAATTTTTTTTTTTGTTTTATATTTGTAAAGGAAAAATTTTATTTCATTTCACAACAGTAATGAATTCATTTCGATTACAAAAATGAAGTGTTATTTAGTTGAACTTCTCTAAGTAAATGAAAGTGAATCCAAAGTAAATACTGAATCGAAGCGTTATACGTGTCCGCAAATTATCCGTTTCATTGAAGTGCTCTTTGGTAAACCACATTTTTTTTGTTTTTTGGTCTGACTTTTTGGTTTGTTATTCCATAAAGGTGATGCCTTCAGGCAAGCATTCAATTCATCTGCAGGTGTTCCACGGGGAATTACTGGCAACGTCTGCCTGAAATCGCCTGCCAACAATATCATCAAGCCGCCAAAGATGTTGTTATTTCGCCGAAGATCCTTCAGTGTGAAGTTAAGTGCTTCAAGTGATTTCTTATGTGCCATTGTGCACTCATCCCAAACAATGAGCTTGCATTGCATCAACAATTTTCCCATTGCACTGGATCGGGAAATATTGCATGTTGGAGTATTAATTGTGTTTAAATTGAGTGGCAACTTAAGCGCAGAATGTGCAGTACGACCGCCATGTAGAAGAGTCGCCGTAATTACGGATGATGCTAACGCCAAAGCTATGTCACATCTTGATCGAATAGTGGCCAAAACCAATGAAATGACAAATGTTTTCTCTGTTCCTCCAGGTGCGTCCAGGAAGAATAGACCACCAGTATTATTGTCCACCGCTTGCATTAATGTTTCGTATCCTATTTCTTGCTTGTCATTCAGCAACGGCACATTATTTCGAACGAATTCCTGCAATGTATCAACATTTTATTGCAGCTCCCTATTCAATTCTTGGTTGAATGCATCGTGCATCAATCGATTTGGCGCACTCATTTCTACTTCAATCAGTAGCTTGTTTGCAATAGTCAAACATTGATCCTCAATCAAAATCAATCCTTCATTGTAGATTTCATCGGTTATTTGGATGTCAGGATTATTCGTTTGAATGCGCAAGCGATGCAAGATATCTTCACATATGTCGTCTTTGTATTTGTTCCATAACTGAATTGGTTGTGAAGGAAACATGTGGTGATGATAATTGCGAACAGCGTTCGTATTTGATACGCATTTGATGAAACAACTGAATCCGCAAGTGTTAAATCCCAATGAGAATCGTTCTCCAGCAAACCCAATAGTTGACATGCTTCTCGATATGTTTGGCATTGGTGGCCATTCACAGTTTTCAAATGCGCAAATGATTTTGGTCCACGTACATTTACCAACAGCAGTCGCAAATAAAAACATTCATCATTTCTAGGATGAACAGTATACATGCGACCTAGTGCATCAGTGGGAAAACACCTGTGGCCAATCTGGAATTGGGGTTCCTTGTTTGCGACGTTGAAATTTCTATGTTGATTGATTCCAAGTGTACTACTTGGGCATTTCAACGTACATCAGCGTCGCTGCGAATGGATCTGATTCACACATTGCAAAGAAGCTATTCAATGTTGTCGATGGTGGTCTCTCAGCTCGTTGTGCCGCATTAGCCTCAGTGAAGTAAACTATTTGGCCATTTTCCAAATGCACTGCTAAATGTACAACTGTGGGATATCTTTCATGAATTAGAAATGACAATAATCGCCACAGTTATTCATTAGTACTGACGTATCTGCCCATTTGGAAGTTGCTGATTTCGTCATTCGCATTTTCCGATGCAATACCAAACACAGCCATGTCGCTGCCTTTTGTCACGTACTTGCACAAATATTTGATTGATTTGGCCAAATGACAACTCTCAACGTTTGCATGTGTTTCAAAAATTCGTAATAGCAGCGGGCAATATGGTACAATGAATTCATTTCCGATCTCAATCTCTTGATTTTGAACTTTAATTTTGATAGTTCGACCATTATCTTCTTTTGAACGCCGACGATAAACTGGATATCTATCGTTCCCTGTGACTGTTTCAGCAACTAACGGTCGCGTATATCGTTTTGTGTACTTTCACTCAGCCACGCAAGGCGATAATGGATTTAATGCACCGCACGGTCCATGCACCATCTGTGTCGTCACAATGTTGTGTAGATGGGGATCAGTGACTGGATCAGGAATTTCAGCTGATATAATGTCATCCACTTCATTTGAATGTAATTTGTTCAGCAACCAAATTAGGATATGAGCATGTGGTAGTCCACACTTCTGCCATTCCACCGAGTACATATAACAACGTGTGTCACCAAAAACTCGGTACTTAGTAAGCACATCCATCATAACTTTGAGTTTTTGCTGAAATACTCTGGCGATTATGTCATGGCGATCTTGCGGTTTTTGGCTCGGTTCCAACTCACGTTCAATTTCCGTCCACTTTGGATTGCATGTGAACGTAATAAATAAATCCGGAGTTCCATAATTTCGCACGTACGTCATAGCGTCTTGAGCGTATTCGTGCATGTGGCGTGGGCTTCCAATATAAGATGATGGGAGAATCGTCAGACATCCAATATTCTGAACATCACCATCTGAATGAATAGCATCACGCAAGTGTATATAGTCCTCAGATCGTAGCTTTGCCTGATTGAATCGGATGAACGCTAAACGTTCGGTCTCGACTTTGATATACATGTCGACAGCGAATTGCTGGAATAGCCGACGGCACTTCAGAATGATATTCTTCTCATGTGTATGAATCATCATACGATACACATAGTAATTCATTGCGCTTAGATTTTTATTCGTTGATATGCCTGAAAATGTAAAATTAAATGAATTGTTAATGGAAACCAATAATGGCAATAATAGCAATTATTAGTGTGTGAATATTGTACCTGTAATTGGATCGACCATCTTCAACGTGATGTCGTATCCGTCTTGCCCTTGCCAATAAATGATTGGATATTGTAACGCATCGTACAAACGATGTGTCTCGTTTACACGATGCATGATATTGCTTCTTCGCTGAACGACAATGTCTCGCGATTTAGTTGGATCGCCAACAATAATTGCAGCAACATCATTAACGGTGGGTGAATTGAATCTTCGCACATGTTCAACTGTTGGGGTACAATCAGCTCTTATGACAAACTTGTGCGTATCCGATGGCATTCGTTCCAATGCTGTTTTGAACATATTAACCACAGCATTATTAGCGTGAAAAAATGCTTGCAACTGTTCAATAATTCGTCTCTTTAACTGTTGTGTTCCCTGTATATTGCACCGCACATTCAGCTGATCTACCATCGACGAAATTAAATATATTTGCAGAAATTGATGCGGTTCATCTGGTGTTGGCACCATTGAACCATACAAATGATATATTTGTCCTTGTATCTGTAATTGCAAACAATCATTTGTTGAAGAATACGGTGTAACTTCTGATCGTGTGATGGTGTAGTGTGGGGTGTATATGTAGTTGCTATGTGTTGCAATTCATTGTGTTGGTGTGAGTGATTGGTTATGTGTGTTGTATCTATTACCTTGCAAGTCGGCATGAAGCCGCCTTCTCGAATGATATTAGCTCCAAAGGAAGTCATGCGAAAGCAGTTATTGTATTCAAGGATGTGTTGAAGAAAATTGCTGGAATCGGGATCACTTCCATCGAACAATGGTTTCAGTGGCTGTGGTGGTGTAAGTAATGGATCCAGTTTGACTTTTCCACTTGCGCAGCACAATCCAGCCGTTTCTCTTTTGAACTTTAACGCATTGCAATATCGGCATATTGTCGTCATTGCTCCAATATCTAAATTTTCATCATAATTGAAGTTCGCAGTGGGATCATATTGGAATTCCAAGCGATTGTATGATGCCAATGATCTTCGTGTGCTCACGCGTTGTCTCAATCGGGCATTTTCTCTTATTATATTTTGTCTTTCTTCGCTTAAATTCTGTGAATACACTTGTTGCTGGCTTGAATGTCTAGTGCGGCGGCCGATTTTCGCACGTCGTCCTCTAGGCATTTTGGACTATGGACTGACTGGTGAATTTAACCTCAAATGCACGATCCACATAATTTACACAGTTCAACTTACCACCTTAAAGACAAATGCCTTCTGTTGAAATTGAATAAAAATTTGCACAATACACGTGATTGATTTGATGGTAAATGTTAGGAAACGAATAACTAATTTTTTTTACTTTTTTTTCACAATTTCACAGTGAACACAATACCGGTTTGTCACATGAAATTAACTGAGCAGAGAACAATGAGTAGCTGTCAAACAATGTATCACGCACCGGCGCATCTACTTAAAATATTGGTTTGTAGTACATGCTATGTATCAGAGATGGCGCTGTATTTGAAAAAAGATTTTCCCGCTTTTCTGTTGAAATTTTCCTAAATTTTCTTTGCTATAAACCTCACGGAGCCCAAGACCTTTCCAACAAATACAAAACCGTGGAAATCGGTTCGTGCGTTCTGGAGTTATAGCGTCAGGAAGGAAAACCCGACTTATTTTTATATAGTAGATAACAAGGATAAATAACATTTTGTAATATAATTTAAAAAATGGGTCAAAAATTTAATGATGGTCTTATATTAATGGAGAGTGTTCATGTAATGATTGCTTATATGCCGGAGACATACCCATGGGTGTACATATATATGTATACCGACTGAAAAATGTATATTCCTATATTGTGAACTTATGATTGTAAAGTCTATGGAACTAAAGCATTAGTATAGAAAGTCTCTATGATGTATAAGCATTATGATTGCAGTTATGACTTGAAGTCCCATATGTAAAAGACATATGTAATAGTAAGGTCTATGAAATAAAGCAAATATGTGGAAGACCTCAAATATGTAAAAGCATTATCTGAAAGAAATGGGACATATATGGTAACGGATGACCGACTGCTAATAGTACTGTTGCACAATGTATAGTCCTATATTAGGGACTTATGATAGTATGGTCAATGGAACTAAAGAATTAATATAGAAGGTTTGATTTTTGATTATAGAAGGTCTGGATTTGATCGTATTCTGTATGGCGTTTGCACGCATTGACATGCATTCGGTCAATGTTTGTGCTTACACACTACCAAAGGGCCAAGCCCTCTTTTACTGGTACGCCAGTTATTTTGCTGTGGACAACGGTCCAATTCCCAACTTACGTCCCCTTTAGGGTGAGTGCGATGGTTGGTTGGCGCTCACCGCACACGGCGTGTGTTAAGCCGCGTGCCTCCCACATATTTTTTTTTAATTGGGAGAGCGAAACTCTTATATCTGATATTTTATATAAACATTGTAAACCTTTTCCAAACGGGAAGGGATTAATAAAAAAAAATCCCTCATTTTCAAGAGTCTTATTACAAAGATTAATAAATAAGGAATTGACTGATGTGAACCTGATACAAGTGAAATAGGGAAATTAAATTAAGGTTCTTTACCTTTTTGAGCCCTGTCTTTGTGAACGGGGTTCTTTAGCTAATAAGGTACTATCAACAGATTTTAATTGCTCTAGTAAATATTTGTTCTTCCAAGATACTTAAAAGAACTAAGTTACTATACAAACACAACATAAATATGGGTCCTAACTAAGACAATCACGCCATAAATTTATTAAATATTATGTGACCAGTATATGGTTAATATACTGGTCACGTTAATTTTATATATTTAACTGTAAAGGGGGGAGGGGGGGGGGGGGCGTTACACTCTCAAGAGATTCCCATTAGTAGCCCGGAGGTATTTTATCACCGTGTATCGGAAGTCGTTAGTCCTTCACCTCATCCTTGCCCACCGGATATTGTGCACCGGTCTTTCTTTACGCATATCTCAAAAGAGGCTAGTCTCTTTTACAGGGTCGAAATTCGTTCTGAAGGATATTATTATTTTAATCATAGTTACAGAAGTTGCTACGTCTCCGATCTGGGTGTTAGATGTCCAACATAATGAGATTACAAACAACACCACGTATGAGTTATATTTAGTTATTAATTACTTTCAAATTCATTTCATACGTATTCAATAAATACATTATACTATTATCGTGTAGGAAACCTAAAACTATTCCATTTAAAGAATTTTTACTTCCAAAGTCATACATTCAAGGGTATAACATATTCAAAAGATATTGAAGAATTATTTGTACATTCTTTCATCAAACTGTCGTGACCTTTTAACGTACTCGAATAAAGAAGGATACCAACGACTTCCTTACATTTATTTGAAGAAGGTATGAATACAATGGGTCTGAGATAGAATTCTTTTCTACCGGACATTGACAAATAAATTCTAGTTTTATTTTTGCTTATTCTGTTGGGTTCCCAACGTAAAATGTATAGCGAAAATTTGGCCAATATTAAATACTTTCAAATATTTATACGTACCTGTAACGTTATCCGCTTATATTAACATACAATATCACTCTGAATTAAATCAGTATATTATTGTGTATCTATAATATCAGTCTTATATAATATTATGTAATAAATATTTAATGTCTTATAGAAATAATTTATATTTTCAATACTTTGTAAGAATGCACCAGGTTTTATTTGTATTAAAAATAAAACCATATTATATATTACAATATTTACTATCTCGACTTCCATATCCGGTCCGACAAATCCTCTTTATCCTGTGCCTACACCGACCTCGCTGTCGAATAAAGGCGTCAAGTGAGCTTACCTGATGTTATTCTCGTTTCCGTGATCTGTAATGAATTTGCATTTTCTTAAGTAGTTTTTTTAACTTATATAAAGCCAGGGCTTTACTATAATCTTGTCTCTTGGTAAGCGATGATTGACACTGTCTTAGTGTAAGAAAAGGATATTTACTTTTGCCTTGAAGACCGTCACATTGTCAACTTCACTTGTTGTTCGTATTATGAAATATTAAGCAAAATATCTAGCTCAAATGCGTAGAATATCGACAAAATAGGGGTGAAAATTCAACGACTGGCTGAATGTCCAACAAAGGAAAGAGTAGGGAGGAATAAAATCATGTTATCCCTGCATACACTCCCCACAATTCTTTATAAAATCATGAGAAGGGTTACTTTGCGCCGGTACTTGTGGCTGCGAAAATTGCTTTCAACCATATAATGTTCATAAAGACATCTCTCCTTGATTCCAACACTGCAAGTAGGCTACTGCTTTTGTGATTCCAGAACAAAAATATGTGACAGCAGTACTCCATCCATTAGCATTCTACAAGCATTGCATATAGAGTAAGAGGCTGTCCCCGCCTGAAGTAATGCCGTACTTTTGTAAGAATACCTAATTTATTTGCGGCCGCTTTGGCCTTGGACGAAGAAATCTCAAACTCTTACATTGAAGCCGGTCGGTGTACTGCAAAGAAACATCCCCGAAAGTTGAAGTCAGTAGGAGGAGGCTTTGTTTTGCGGCAAAAAATATATACAGTGGGAAAAAAGTTGCGGAGAGTACAGATCCATAAAGAACTTTAGCGTTTTCAGTCACAAGCGTGGACGAGTAGTCCTCGTCGACGATTCGAAGAGATCGTTCCCGCATAAAGTTCAAGACATCAAAGGAAACAAAAAAAGCTATACTGCCAGTTGATTTAGCAGAGATTTGCTCTTATTTGTTTAATGACGTGATTCCTCATTGCTTGTCGTATACAAAGCTCAAAATCATTCAGCGAGTATTAGAGGGCTAAGATTTTTCTGCGTCATAAAATAATACGTAACGGGGATATCCGCAGTAGAATTTGAGTGACAACCGACAGGGAAGAAAGCTTATTTCAAATGCAAGCGAATTACGCTTGGATAAGCGCGCATTAGGTGGATTGATGAGATGAAACATATAGGGAGTGGACGAAAGCAAGTGGTTACGTCATACCGTGTGTTGTCACCATCTATTGGAGATCTGATGCATTCATGATACTCTGAAAAAATTAGCAATGATAATGAAGTGTGTATTAAAATATTGTTACCACTGCAGCCTATTAAATGTCTACTGATGAACTTCATAGATTGCCTTATAGGGGAGATACTTTTCGTAGTTGACACGTGGGTCGGAACCGCAATTTTTTATTACTTTCAGTTTTTATCAGGAATATATTGGCACCCATCTCGTTTTGAGTTTCCCTCTGTCGCTTCTAATGACACCCACGTGAAGATAAGGAGTTGTGCATTTTCTTACACCGCTACTGCATAACTTCATCATCATCATTATCATCATCATTACAGCCCTTCACAAGTCCACTGCTGCACATAGGTCTTCCCCAAGGAATGCCACAAAACACGGTCCTGAGCCACCTGCATCCATAGACTTCCTGCATATCTTACCAGGTCGTCACTCCTTCTAGTGGGGGGACGCCCTACACTTCATCCACCGGTTTTTTCCCCATCGGTTGTCGGTTCTTCGAGCTATATGCCCGGCCCATTGACACTTCAGCTTACTAACTTATAACTTACAGCTATATACTCGTATTATACAGACATAAAAAGTGATAAGTTTAGATTTGGTATTGAATCTGGCCAGGATTTAAAACTAGTACCCTAGACTCAATAGGCAAATGTGAGCGGTCAACGCGAACTATTAATCATATTAAGAAATATGGATGACCGCGTTCATTGATCTAACTTTACACTTTTAATGGGCAGTATCTTTCTATTCTATATTTAATTCTATATATAAGTTGGATCACTTCCGGAAAACAGAAATGCCTAATACACATCAAAAGAAAAGATAATATTAAATGGCGCGAACTTTCAACATCATATTATTTCCTCCGTTCCAAATTGTTTAACCACTTTTGTTCTGAAATTAAATGCACAGAAAACTCGAAACGAGGAAATCATTTCATTTCCGAGTCGGTGTAGGACAAATGCTTGTTTAAATGTCGTATGCAAAGATAATGTAGTCTTGTTTGCGATGGACTATTCTAATATTCTGAAACGAAGCGAAATTATTTAAATTCAAAATGTGAAATAGGAATTGACTTTAATTTTATTCATGAGTTTCGTAATGTTACAGCGGCGAATTTGAAATTGTTACCAAATATTGGAGATATATGAATGTAAGAGGAAATATGGACAGCCTTTTGTTCAAGTTGCAATTTTACCTGCACGCGCTTTGGAATAATGTCAAAAAATACATCAAAATCACTGAATATAATTATCATAGACTAAGTAAAGGAAGCGGTAGTACAACCGTTTTGAATATCACGTTTTACTGTAGTATTTTTGTTCTAATGAATTAATATTGCTTTGTCATACATATAGAATGCTTATGGAGTATTTATGTGTTATAAGATGAATCCGCTTCCACTATAGCTTTTAATTTGTCATAATTGGCTTTCAGTTATCCGTGGAGCCCGTTTTAGAAGTCAGCATTTCCAAAATCAGTCAATACTTTCGAAAGCAGTCATACTGAAAAAAAATTAAACATCGTTCGGTTATTCGCGCTATTTGATCAAAACATGCCGTTCGGGCAGTATTGGTATCACAACTGATCATAAAACTACTGGCTGTATGAGCTGAGATATCTTTACATTCCCTGTAGGAAATAATTTTACAGAAAATGTATGGAGATATATAAAATAAGCTTAGCGTTGTTTCCACAAAATATGTCGAATTTCAATTTAATTACCAATGCAGTTAATAAAATGAATTTTGTCATAAATAATACTCAGTTGTGGCGTTTCTTGGGGGAGACCTATGTTCAGTAATGGACTAGTGAAGGGCTGTAACGATGATGACGATGAATGCTCATTTTCAAATTTTGTACTTTAGTGAATAAATCAAAAACGTGTATTATTAAACAATTTTTATAACTAGCATAAAAAGCAAAAAGAATATGTGTAAATTTAAAAAAGTCTATTTATAAGTCACATTTCGTGTGAATATATTAATGTTTTATGTTTTGTTTAAGCGGAACAATATGATATTTTTCCAGGACCGAAACGCATTAGCGCCAAAGTATATTAGAGAGCAGCAATGTTTATTAGAGAGTAAAATTCGTTACAAAATAAAAAAAAGTACACGTAAGCTTTAGGTATTCTTGAAAGCAAAATATTTTAAACAGTTTTGTTTCGTAATTTGTAATGTTGTTAATGCCCAGACCATAGAGAATACGAACCAGGGGGGGGGGGGGGGGAGAGAATAATATACTCGTTACAATAAAAATAGTATGTTATTCAACCGACCGATCCGCATATTATATGAGGTCGAGCAGTCTGTGTTGGTCAACAAATCCGAAACAACACTACCATTATTATTGTAATTCTTAAGTTTAATAATAAGTAAATAGCAATAATCGGATAAAAATTGCTGGTATATTAAAGATCGCCAATTTGTGAATTTAACGTGGCAGATCTCTTTTTGCAGCAAAACATTCAGCATTTTTGTAGTACGTCGATTCCGCTGCACAACTAGATTAAGTGAGCAATGCGGTTCCGACTAGTTTCATTGTACCCACAAAACTGCGTGGACTCGTACTTTGACAGAGGGGAACGCCTGCGTAGAGTACTACCCTACGGTCCGCCGATGGTGGGTGTAGTTCTATAGCCCATACCAAACTTCGGTCACGCCAGTCATTTTCGCCGGAGACTAGGCATCAGTACAGGAACAGGATAACAGTGCACAGTACACTCATCAACATTCATCATTAAAGCCTTTCATATGTCCACTGCTGAACATAGGCCTCCCCCAAGGAATGACACAAAGCACGTTCCTGAGCCACCTGCATCCATCGACTTCCTGCATGTCTTACCAGATCGTCACTCGATCTAGTGGAGGGTCGCCTTACACTTCGCCTACCGGTACGAGGCTGCCACTCGAGAACCTTTCTTTCCCATCGGTTGTCGGTTCTTCGAGCTATATGGCCGGGCCACTGCCACTTCAGTTTACTAATCCGTTGGGCTATGTCTGTTACTCTGGTTCTACTGCAGATATCCTCATTTCTAAGTTTATCACGCAGAGAAACCCCGAGCATAGCCCTTTCTATGGCTCGCTGAGCGACCTTGAGCTTTGCTGGCCGTATGAGGAAGCTCATGGGATTTGCGCATACGATACACTCGATATCCGCAAATCCCCTGGGACGGCAATCTACCAGAGAGTGATCAGGCACAAGATCAACGTATTAACGTACTTTTCGTGACAGGATGACGAGACACAGCCAACCACTAGAGTTCGGGCTGCTACAAAGAATTTCTTGACAGTAAAACAAAATAATTGGATTTTTAATAACTGATTTTCTGACGCGGGATTTGAGCCTATGACCACGTAAGCGGCAATCAGGTATAAGACCACTGAACAAACGAGGTAGTCGTTTTATTATGTTAATAAATTGGTGGAATAGTTCGTGCTAGAACCGTAGGAAAATTTCCTGACCAAGGAGTAACAATCAGATGAACTGTGCTTAGTATTAGTGATTTTGGCTCTAGTTTTGGCAATGGATTAAGGAAATTTCATGATAAATATTTTAGTACATTTCTACCGACTAAATGTATGCGAGGCATATAAAATACAAGTAAATATAATATTATAATATAATAGGGAAATAAAGTTTGTAAAAATTTGGCTTCTTATTTTTGAAAATATAAAGAGTTTTACATGTATTATTTCATAAGCAGTCCGAGCTAAAGTTCATAAATGAACTGCAGGTACGGTCGTTCATTCTAGTTTAAGTGAGTTAGAACATTTAGCATACGTGTTTCATTTGGGTCACGTCCTGCATTTCATGCTCTAATTAAACACGAACTGCGGAATAGAAAGTGGTAGGAAACAGCTCACCAGAATCTCCCTGAAACATGTGCAACCTTGTTAAAATTATTAATATACTTAAAATGTGGTAGTTATATGAGCGCCTGCATTGTTTTAAAATACTAAACTAAAAGGTGCATTTCTATTAAATCGATAACTAAGTTTCATCTTAAGAGATGCCATGACTTGGAATTTTATTTTGGGATGCGATTCGGTTTAAATTCGCCTGATATACCTACTAGTATATATTATAATCTTTATATATAAAAATTACGTGTCACATTGTTTATCCTCGATGAACTCCTAAACTACTGAACTGATTTCAAAGAAGTTTTAAACACTGTGTGCAGTTTGGTCCAACTTGAGAGAAAGTATAGTTTTTATACCGATAAGTGACCCTCAGTTTTTTTATTGCTAATTTGAGGAGTTTTTTTTTAAGAAAACAAACGGTCGTCGGAAAGAGCAGAACGACGTTTGCCTGGTCAGCTAGTATTATATAAAAATTCTTGTAAATATATTATATGTACAATATTTTTTTACATTCAGTTTTAGGGGAAATGTTTTTATATAAAAATAAAGTGATAACTAAGAAATTGTTCGGACTAATTCCAGCCGTTCAATTTCATCATCACACATCGCGACAAAATCCGCGATACCATACATAACACCTGGATGATGGGCGGTCCACCACTGTGCGATTTAGAGGAAGGATTCTTCCTCGCACAACTTCCTCGTGGAATCGTTTTCCACTAGCGAATTTTCCGGGCCGATACGACTTAGGGAGCAGCAAGAAAAGAGCCTACTCCTTTTTAAAAGGCTGGCAACAGATCTGCAATTCCCCTGCTGTTGCAGTTGTTCATGGGCGGCGGTAGTCACTTACCATTAGGTAAGTCGCATGCTCGTTTCCCCTTCTCCTATAAAAAAAGGTAACCGAACTTAAAGTCGTCTTGATGGTAAGTGGCTACAGCAATCCATGAACACGTGCATCCAACTTTAAAGAAGAAGGCTAAAGATGCATTGTCACCTGTGAGGACTAAGATTGAATACCTAGAAGAATACCTCATAGTTTGTAATTATACTGGCTCTCTATACCCCGTAGACCAAAACACAGCAGTGTAGGCCCAGATAATTAGCGGCAGAAATAGTTACGATGGTGGTACCTACCCAGAAAATCCACTTGGCAGAAAAGAAGTCCTATAACCTAAGAAACGTACATGCATGTCTCATGCATATTTGCAATTCGATGATTTTTTTTGATATTTGTTAAAATTATAGTAGTCATTTAGTACACAGTTCATCATCATCATCATTACAGCCTTTCATTGGTCCACTGCTGAACATAGGCCTCCCCCAAGGAATGACACAAAGCACGTTCCTGAGCCACCTGCATCCATCGACTTCCTGCATATCTTACCAGGTCGTCACTCTATCTAGTGGGGGGTCGCCCGACACTTCGCCTACCGGTACGAGGCTGCCACTCGAGAACCTTTCTTCCCCATCGGTTGTCGGTTCTTCGAGCTATATGGCCGGCCCACTGCCACTTCAGCTTACTAATCCGTTGGGCTATGTCTGTTACTCTGGTTCTACTGCGGATATACTCATTCCTAAGTTTATCACGCAGAGAAACCCCGAGCATAGTCCTCTCCATAGCTCGCTGAGCGATCTTGAGCTTCCTCATACGGCCAGCAGTGAAGGACCACATCTCAGATCCGTAAGTCATCTCTGACAACACTCACTGGTTGTACAGTTTCGTTTTCAGTACACAGTTGTTGGTGTCTAAATGTTTATGTGAGATTTTTTGTATTTGATTCATATCAACGCGAAGTCTTACCTAACTTATTGGTTGTATTATATTATAAATAACTGCATTTATCTTTAATTGTTGTTATTTAAGGATGTGAGTGATGACTTGGCAAGACATCGATGGATGTAGGACTAGTAAGAAATCGATGGATGTAGGTGGCTCAGGACCGTGCTTTGTGGCATTCCTTGGAGGCGGCATTTGCTCAGCAGTGGACTTCCGAAGAGTGTGTGTGTGTGTGTGTGTGTGAATGATGATGATGACGATTAAAGGATGTTGGTTACCCAGATAATCAACTATATTGTTACAACTATACTCATTGTAGAGTTGTTAATAGTGTCACAAAATAAAAATGACAATTAAAGACTGCCATAGTTTTCATTTTGACGTGCACAATACAACACAACCACACCTTTTAAATTACCGTAACTTGTAATAATAAATAATAAGTTGTATTTCAATATTTCAAGTTGAAATTACTTTATTCATTATCTTTGTTACTTTGGACAGTTCAATTAATCAGATAAGGAACGGGAATCATAAGTTACGAGTATATACTTATAAGTTCGGTCTCTAGGCAATATTACTGATATGTGCACAAAATACTACTTAATAGGGGACCCCCTTAAACAGAGTGACGATATGTGTATCGGTTAGTGTAATGTATACGGGAAGTTATGGATTGTTATGAAAAATGATGAGAGCGTTGAAACCCTGATAATTTTCTGTATCATCAAATATGTTGATCGGATTAGAAAATTACTAATTAAGTAAACTTAGATTTATAATACATCCAGTATCCAAATACCACAACAATTTATGTTTTTATACAACTTTTGTGATCAGGTCGGTTTCGATTTTAGGATCCGTAACGTCAAAGGCAGTAGTCGCTAAAAATTGAATAAATATACGACCTTTATTAAATAGTAAAACATATTATAAAAATAGTATTTTTCCTTTTATATCATATTGAAGTATTAGAGATACAAAGCAATTATCAATATTCAAAACGATAAAGCTTATAAAAATATTTTGCTCTGTCATCTAAAATTAATGGAGGGATTTGAAAAGACGTTTAAAGGCCCACCTGTAACACGGTGTTTAGGTATGAAAATGTTACCTCTTCTCGCAATTTTAGAGTGAATTAATGCGAGGAAAATTTTAAGAAAAATAACTTCTTCGAGTCTTAACAATGTCTCGACGGGCATTGCCCAGGGCGGCAGCAAGCTCTTGAAATGTTCGGCATTGTTTTTTTTCTTTTCATAAGATAAAAATAAAATCCAATTTATGAAATGTGTGTAAAAATAATTAACCATTTTCATTTAATATAAGTTTTATACGGTATCACTATGGAATCTCTGCATGCTACAAGATTCTTTATTAATTTATTTAACTTCATATACACTAAAGTATATAGGCGTCCTTTATGCCTGAAGCTATTTTGTTTTATTGATACAAAATCTGCAGCTTGTACATCTACCAATATATACCGGGTGTCCAGTAAGGGTACCGGGTATTTGACAGTTAAATAAAATGAGAAATACAATAATTAATTAAATACATCCTTTATTTTTAATTCAAAAACAGTTTCTTGGAAATTTATTTGGCGAATATAACATTATCTAAATGTGTACCCCTACGCTGCTGGCACTCCTCTAACCTTGAACGCAGGTTGGCGACGACGCGTTGACAAAGCGAAGTTGGGATTGCCCTCATCTCTGACATGATGTTCTCCTTCAATTGACTCAGATTCGTTGGGTGGTTATCGTATACCTTACCCTTAAGGTATCCCCATAAAAAATAGTCGAGAGGACTAAGATCTGGACTTCTGGGGGGCCAGTTAATGGTACCCCTACGCGAGATAACTTTGTTTGGGAACAATTCTTTTATAGCTTCTATTGACGCCCCTGCGGTGTGGCATGTGGCTCCATCTTGCTGAAACCATGTTCTTGAATTAAAACCTGGGAAATCTTGTAATGCGGGCGCCAAAAAAGTCCTTAACATGTCACAATAACGGTCTGTATTCACCGTAACTGCTCGCCCACATCTGTCTTCATGGAAAAAGGGGCCGATTATGCCTCTACCAGAAAAGGCGGCCTAAACGATGACCTTTGGACTATGAAGTGGCCGTTGATGTTTTGTTTAAGGATTTTGCTTGGACCAGTAGCGACAATTCTGTTTATTAACGTGACCGTTAAGGTGGAAATTGGCCTCGTCGCTAAACAGAATATTGTCAAAGCTATTGAATCGCTCTAGCATTTCAGTAGCAAAATTTAACCGACTTTCATAATCGGAATCCTTCTCTTGGACTAACTGGATTTTGTAGGCTGTGAGATGCAAATCTTTCTTCAAAATTACCTGCAGTGAAGATTTTTTGATGTTTAGTTCTTGTCCTCGTTTGCGAATTGATACCGACGGATTTTCACGTACTGAAACTCTCACTTCTTCGATTGTTTCTGCATCTCTAACGCTTCGCGGGCGACCTGTATTTTGAATTTTAACAGTCGACCCGGTATTCTCGAACATTTTAATCCACTTTCGTATGACATCGTCGCTTGGCGCTGTACGTGTGCGATATTCTCTGCGATATAAACGCTGAGCAGTAACAATGGAATCGTTATTACGATAATACGCTCGCACGCAAAAAGCGCGATGCGTTCCGGGATACGGCTCCATGGCAACTAAAATTCCACGAACCGACGCGCGCGACGTTGCCCTCCCCGCGCCCCTGCTACTTCACTTGACGCCGTGAACCAATAAACAAACTCCCGCTACTCTTACTGGACAGCCTGTATAAACGAAAGACGACATTTTATGTTATATAGAAGCCTTTATAGATTTAAATGTTCTTTTTTTAATTTTAATTTTTTTTTGTCTTCAGCTATGTTATCAAATAGTTTACATTGTATAGCATAAGATAACTTCACCTGCGTCGATGCTGTAAGTACTGTATATTGATATTACGAGTACTGTTTACTGTATTGTGTATTATTGTATACCGTATATTAAGTTTTATTTTCTTTAATCTTGTTTGTTGACACCTTAATAACAAGGGTAACAAAGAGCGGACTTAATGCCTAACAGCTTTCTCTGCTAGTCAACCCCACCCAAATGGTGATGAGATTTTGTGGCGATTTTAAATAAATATATATATATATATATATATATATATATATATATATATATATATATATATATATACATACTTAAATTTACATATAATATGCAAAAGCTTTACATATGTAAATATATGAACTAAATATGTATCATACATAAATATAATATATACGTTATATATAATAATGAAAGACATAAAATAATAAAACATGGAAAAGTGTCAAAATATATCATCATCAATATTAACATCCAACATCATTTCGTTTCAAAAATAAAGTCATGTACCAACTTTTTAAAACAGAACTTACTTGACGCTCTTCTTATGTTTTCGGGCAAGAAGTTCCAGATTAGTGTTGCCTGAATTGTTGGTGAATCCAGTGAAATGAGATGGAATACTGATCTTATGATTAGATGAGGAGCGAAAAAACTTATCATGAGTTGAAAAGAGATATTGGAATTTGTCCTTAAGATATGTTGGTGAAGTTGGATTATTCAAAATTGAGAAAAGAACAAGCAGAATTCTAGAGTTTCGTCTTTGTCGGTTAGTGAGCCATTTCAGGCATTCACGATAATGAGAAATGTGATCATATTTTCGGAGACCAAACATATATCAAATACAGTTATTAAGAAGATGCTCTAGTTTGTTAAGAAGATTTTGTTTCACATCTGGGTAGCACATATCTGCATAATAAATAGTGGGCATTATAAGTGTTTGCGCAAGTATTAGCTTAGTCTTGATTGGAAGAAAGTTCTTCAGACGATAGAGGGATCCTAAGATGGCAAAGACTTAGCTGCTAATTTCGGTGACATGCGTACTCCAGTTCATTATGTTATACAGGCCAAGATTTTTTACAGAGGAAGAGAACGATATCAGTATTTCGTTGTAATAGACAGCAGGTAGGCTTGTCACATCGAACTTGGACAACATTCTCGAGCTACCTAAGATTATAGCTTGACACTTCGTTGGATTAACTGATATACAAAAAGGCCTAGACTATTTTTTCACAACTTCCAAGTTAAGGTTTAACATTCTAATAGCGCCGTGAAGCTCTTCAATAGATGAGTGCAAGTAAATTTGGAGGTCGTCAGTATACAGATGGTACGAACAGTTAAGAATAGATTTAATGAAGTTTATAAAAAGAGAAATTTAACGGAGAAAGTATACCACCTTGCGGGACGCCAGCATCAAGACAAGCCTACCTGGAACTCTTCTGTCCCAAATGGACAGAATGCTGACGCCCGCGAAGATATAAAGAGAACCAATCCAATACTAAGGGTGTAAATCTTAAATAGGACAAGATAGATAAAAGGAAATCATGGTCATCTGCGTTAAAAGCATTAGAAAAGTCAAAAAGCACTTTACAGTAACTTTATTCTTTTTCATACCTTGTCTGGTATCTTCCGCAACTTTGAGTAATGCTGTAGTGGTGCCGTGACCGAGACGAAACCCACACTGATTGATAATCGCTGAGTAGATTATGTTTTAGTACAAAATTGGAGGCTTGCTTATGTACGCAGTTTTAGTGTGATGAGAATGAGAGGAAGTGCCTGTGTGTGTGTGTGTGTGTGTGTGTGTGTGTGTGTGTGTGTGTGTGTATGTGTGTTTATATCATAAGCACACACACACACACACATAATAATATGTGTGTGTATGTGTGTCGCCATTTCAAGCTAGTAAGCAAATTAATGCAAATTAATCTGCCAAAATTTTAGAGACAACTTTTTTGAATTTGGTCTTGGTCAACCAAAAAGGGTCAATGCTAGAGTAGTATTTGTTAAATGTTCTTAATGTCCCATTTGAAACGGAGTTCATTGCATAGTTTGTGTAAGTTGGTGGCACATAAAATAATTCCGTCCCTCTAGTACGTCTCTTCGGGGTACGAAAACTCATTAGCTGCTGGGTCAATTTTGGACAGTCTATGGCGCCAGTACATACCTCGTATAGCAGCATCATGTCAGCTTTACATCTACGGTCTTGTAATGTTAATAATTTGTGATGCACACAAGAGCATTGATAGTCTTCGCCCTTGCGCCTGCCACGGTAATTGAGGTACGGTATAAATCTCCTCTGTATAACCTAAACCAGTCTACCTTAGAGTAATAGAGATATAAAAAGAAAAAGGTGCAAAAAAGTTAGTATGTATAACACTTTGATACATAAAAAGAATATAAATAAATATATGTGGATTGTATAATTACATATCTATATAAATAAAATTATTCGGCTAATTCGCAATGCCATGTAGATGAAGTGACGATTGCTATGCCGGAATTCCCCGCGACGGTTCTCATCTGATGTAACGGCAATTGATGTAAACGGTATAGATATATTATTACATCTATACCGTTTACATCAATCGCCGTCTATCGAACACCACTAATGCTATTGTTTGTTGATTATCAAAAAGGTATGATAAACACATGTTTTCAATAAGGCTTTACTAATAGTAAGTACTAACTTAAGCCCATTTGCAGTGAGAACTTTATGTATCATTGAAAAAACTTGCAAGAGGAGCTTGATTTTTTGCACCGATAAAATAAACTACAAAGGGAAAAGTGGAATGAATCAAAATGAACATGATAAACGAAGAAACGGGGACATTGCTAAGAATCATTCCATTTCCGTCACAACGAATGATAAATGATTCACTGAGCTATAAATTTTATATACGAGTATACAAAACATCACGCAGACAATTGAATATTTGCCCGGTTTTAATTCACCTAATATATTATAGACTAAAGACCCTGGCTTTGCCTTGATAAGGTCTATCAATATGGCATTTTAAGATTTTACTTACTTACTTACTTACTTATCTTCACGCACAATCCCTGACGGGGTAGCCAGAGAGAACAGATCGCCAAGTATCATGATCCTTACATACCTCTTTCGCTTCTTTCAGATTCGTTATCTTCTTGATACATGCACGTCTAGGTATCCGAGTACTCTTGACCCTCCCCTTTCGAGCAATTTGCTCACATGGTCTTCGAAAGTTAGTCTCGGTCTACCTCTACACCTTTTAATATTAACTTTCGCGCTATATATTTTCTTCAACATTCGGTCTTCACTCATTCGCTCAACGTGTACAAACCATCGAAACACGCCCCTAACAATTTCTGTGATAAGGTCATCTTTCAAACCTGCCATATTGCGAATCTTTTCGTTTCGCTTACGGCACAACGCCGCACATTTTACGAAAAGATCGCATCTCCACTGCATTCAACTTGCTTTTATGCTTCTTCTGGCATACCCAAGTTTAGCTGCCATATAACAAAGTCGGTACCAACACTGCGTTGTGTATTGCAAGGCGTGCACTCTTTACTACGCCTTGCCTTTTAACTAACGCAGTCAGGGCACCATTGACTTTGTTCCCGGCAGCAACACGCATGTCCACATCTAAATCACATCTTCCATCCCGGCTAAAAGCACTCCCCAAGTATACAATTTCGTATACCTGTTTTAGACATTCCTGATTTACCCATATTTCACACTTCGTTCTCTCTTCGTCCCTTTCAAATAACAGAACCTTAGTTTTATTAGCATTCAAACGGAGACCTTTAGTTTCACATTCCTCTTTCATACACGTGACTAATGCCTGCAGTTCTGCCTCTGATGGTGCAATAAGCACTGCATCATCAGCATACAGCAGACAATTTACTTTAATGTCACCCAATTTCACACACAAATAGCTATCTTTCAGCTTCTGTAAACAACTGTCGAGATACAGTATGAACAGCCAGGAAGACATGACACAACCCTGTTTTGTGCCCGTTTGGACGCTAAAACATAGGTGACAGGTCATGCCCTACCCGTACACAGGCTTTACAGTCACAGTAAAGTGACTGCACAGTCCTTAGCAATCGACCATCCACACCATACCCCGGCAACTGTTCCCACATTTTCTTCCTTACAACCTTATCAAATGCTTTCTCAAGATCCACAAAAGCACAGAAAATTTTTCCGTGATCATGCGGAGAGAAAACACTTGATCCGTGCATCCTCTTCCAGGTCTAAATCCGCGTTGTGCCTCCCATAGAAATCTTTCCGATTTCTCTTGCATCTTACGTGTCAAAACCTTTGAGTGAATTTTACTTGCTAAACAGGTCAAGCTGATCGCCCGATGGCACCCGCAGTCAAAATGTGATCCTTAACCTTTATATAAAGGTACAATGACTGCGGATCGCCAATCATCCGGGACATCCCTCGTCCGCCAGCACAAATTGCACAGCAGATGAAAGCTGTCCCAGACGCGAGGCCCACCATACTTGACCATTTCAGCAGTAACTGTCTAGTCCCGCAGCCTTACCACATTAACTTTCTCTTTCATACTGATGACCTCAGTGTCATCGAGGTCCGGCTCTTGCGTACCAGTTACGGCGTCACCCCCGGATCCCTCACTAAGATCATCACATGCATACATTTCTATATAAAATTCGCTCCATCGCTGCATGACGTCCGATTTTTCTGAGAGGACGTCATTGGTTCTCGATAGCACTTTGTTCATTCTTAAGGCCGTCGCACCACTTCGGGTCCTTCCAACCTCTTTCCAGAAGAGTTTGGAGTTCTCCTTAAAGTTGTGCGACAACCTTTCGTCCGCTTCCATTCTACACCTTTCACGCACTTCCTCAATCAATGCTTTCGTGTGAACTTTCTGCAGCTTATATCTTTCTTTCATCTTCTTTCTCATATCCTTATCATAACTAGAGGCCAAGTAGTCTAAACATGCTTTCTTCTTTTTCTTTACAGCTTCTTTCACTTCATCATTCCACCATGCATCTCTTCTTTTACTACTTCCTCTTTTTATCGTTCCACACACTTCTTCCGCCGCCCTTACCATACCATCCCTAATGTTCTACTATATTCTTTCCACATATTCTTTTCTGCCATCGATGGTGTCAAGCTTTTCGGCTACCCTCGCATGATATTTGTCCCTAGTATCCGTTTCCTGAAGCTTCCAGCTTCGGATGCGACAGATCGACTGTGGTTCTGTTACTGCCGTCCGGTAGCGCCAACCCGCGAACAGTCCCCTAAATCTAGTAATCACTAGATAGTGATCCGTTCCCAGGTCAGCACCCCTGAACGCTCGGGTATCTATCACCTGTTTTCGTAGTCGGTCATCCAACAGGAACAAATCGATCTTACTTCTCTCATTCTTTCTTTCTCTAGTACACATATGGATTTTCTTGTGATTAAACATAGTGTTTGTCACAAGTAGACCCTTTTCCTTGCATACAGCCAGTATTTTTTTTAAAGGATAAGGGTGAAAACGAGCACACTGTCAACCTGATGGTAAGTGGTTGCTGCGGCGCATAGACATCTACATCTATCCTCGTTTGCGAATCAAAATGCAGATGCGTTGTCACCCGTGAGGACTAAGATGGAATGCCTCTTTTCCAGTAAAAAGGGCCTCCGGCTACCTGCACTCACCAAGCGGAACGCAGAGGTAAACCTCTACTTCACGCTGGTATTCTGTGAGGTCGTGGTACCACCCCGGTTCGAGCCGGCCCATCCGTGCGACAGCAAAAACTGCCGCGTGGCTGTACCACTTTGATTATGTACATATAATGCACAGTATAAGCTTGCCAGCATCATTAACCCTTTTATCGCCAAACTTTCCAAGCACCGACCCGTACTCTGGTCGAGCGGTTCCCACCCATCCATTCAAATCACCACATACAACAATTCTTTCGTTTCCCCTAACCAAATCTAGAACTTCTCTTACATTCTCCCAAAACTCCTCCAGCTCAGCCCTAGCTACGAAGCTACCGGCGCATAAACAACCAAAATAAATAACTTCTTCAGTCCCAATTTATAGCGAACCCAGAGAAGTCTTGAGATCATAACCTTATATTCAGTCATAACATCGACCAACCGAGACGACGGCAGCACCCCCACTCCCTGGCAGGCACACTCGCTCTCCGGGACTCCGGACCATAGAGATAACGCCCTGCCAGGGAGCTCTTCAGTACCACTGCCCTTCCGTTTGGTCTCCGACATACACACGACATCTAATTCCCTTTCTTTCATTATTTCGATCAACTCATTCGTCTTATCTCTCATGCCTACTCTAACATTCCACGTGCCAACTCTGCACTCTGTCCTCCACCTTCCGCCGTATTGGGCTGTGCGTGACGGGTGGTGGTCCCCATCGCTGCTTTGCGCGCTGCATTTCACCACCAACGGGGACGAGCTGGTGTGCGTCGCCTTGGGAAGACGCCCTAACCCTCGTTGGCATGTGTGCGCAGCTGTGTAGAATTGCATCCCTATAAGGGCTGGCAGGGGTCGCAACGTGCACGCTTCTACATTGACCCCCCTTTTTATTATTTTAAGATTTAAGATAACTGGCATTGCTTTTTATCTGTTCGTGAAACTTCATTGCAATCATTAGAGCCATTCTTCAGATAGCCCGGACAGAAAGAATTATAACAATGTTTATTCATGTCCTAATGGCATAGAAATAACCAGTCGTTTTCAATATAAGGCAGTTATTTCGATGTAGTTAATAGATATTTCGATTTTATTTATAATTATTGATACGTGGTAGAGCCATGCTGTAGTTATATTAATGATGTAGTTGTAGCACGAAACGGATCGACCGGGGAAGGACCACGCTCTTATAGAATACCAGCGTATAGTAGCAGCTTATCGCTACTGTGTTTCGTATGGTGAGTGTAGACAACCGGAGATCCTTTTTACTGGAAACGAGGCTTTCCATCTTAGTCCTCAGGGGTGACAACCCATCTACATTTTGGTACGTAATCGAGGATAGATGTAGATGTCTATGGGTCACAGCAACCACTTACCATGAGGTGGACTGTGTGCTCGTTTGTCATCCTAATTCTATAAAAAAATATGCTGTGTGCTTTGCCTGATTTTTCTTTTTTCTTCATTAGTCTGTTGAAGTCCACTACTGAACATGGACCTCTATTGTTGTAGAACGGATTAGTTTTAATCGTCACGGTCATCCTCAGTACCAATTTATTTCAATATATATATATATATATATATAGTTGTGTGTTTTACCTGATTTTTTCCTTCTTCTTCGTCAGTCTGTCAAAGTCCACTACTACACACGGACCTCTCTTGATGTAGAGAGGATTAGTCTTATTTGTCTCGGTTGACATCAGTTACAACAGTTTTTCAGTATTTCAAAATTTTATTTATATGTATAGATATACGTTGTGTGTTTTATCTGATTTTTTCTTGTCCTACATCAGTCTGTCAAAGTCCACTCCTGAACATGGACCTCGCTTGTTGTAGAGAGGATTAATTTTAATCGTCACGGTCGACATCAGTAACAACAGTTTTTCAGTATTTCAAAACCTTATTTATATTTATAGATATATGTTGCATCAAGGTCGTTGTAGACGGTGCATGCTCCGACTACAAGCCTATTAACGCTGGTGTTCCACAAGGCTGTGTGCTATTACCAACCCTGTTTCTTTTGCATATCAATGATATGTTGCTAACTGGTAACATTCATTGCTATGCGGATGACAGCACTGGTGATGCTCTATACATCGGCCGTGCCAATATTTCTCGGGAAAATGTCGCCGAGTACCGAAACAAACTTGTGTCTATAGTCGAGTCTTTGCTGAACAAAGTCTCGGATTGGGGACGATTAAATCTAGTCCAGTTTAATCCTCAGAAGACACAAATTTGCGCGTTTACCGCTAAAAAGAACCCCTTTGTCGTATCTTTTCAGTTTCAAGGCAATCTCCTTCTTGCCTCAGCCAGTATCGGAATCCTCGGAGTCGACATATCGAGTGATGTGCAGTTTCGTTGTCGCTTGGAAGTGAAGGCCAAATTGGCCTCTAAAAAGCTTGGCGTACTCAGCAGAGCGGGACAGTATTTCATGCCGGCACACCGCCTGCAATTGTACAAGGCGCGTGTTCGGCCTCACATGCAATACTGTTCCCATCTCTGGGCCGGGGCTCCCCAGTGCCAGCTCCTTCCACTTGACTGCATCCAGCGCAGAGCGGCTCGAATCGTCGACGACCGAGTCCTTTTCGATCGGCTCGATTCATTGGCACTGCGAAGAGATGTTGCATCCCTTTGCATTTTTTTCGCATCTACCAAGGAGAGTGGTTTGAGGAATTTTTCGGATTAATCCCAGCCGCCAAATTTCACGAACTCACTTCGCGGCAGAACTCCCGATACCATCCACACTATCTGGATGATTTGCGGTCCACCACTGTGCGATTTAGAATATGTTTTCTTCCTCGCCCGACTTCCTTGTGGAATCGATTACCATTAGCGATTTTTCCGGACCGATACGACTTAGGGACCTTCAAGAAAAGAGCCTTCTTCTTTTTAAAAGGCGGGCAACGCATCTGCAATTTCCCTGGTGTTGCAGTTGTTCCTGGGCGGCGGTAGTCACTTACCATCAGGTGAGCCGCATGCTCGTTTGCCCCCTCTCCTATATAAAAAAAGTGTTGTGTGTTTTATCTGATTTTTCCTTGTTCTTCATCAGTCTGTCAAAGTTCACTACTGAACATGGACCTCTCTTGTTGTAGAGCGGATTAGTCTTAATCGTCACGGTCGACATCAGTTAAAAAAAGTCTTACACCTTTCACGATAAGGTATATAAATACTACGTTTATTGGCGTTAATTTTTTATGATAATTTATTTATTATTACAGGAGTTGCAGGGAGGGTAATAATATGCTTGATTACTTGTTGTTTGCTTTACTAGTTCACAACACGAACAATCATTCGTTTATATAATATCGCACAATGGTGGCAGTTTATCCCTATTACCTACCAAAACTGAACTTAGCAACAGTTTGAATGTGTAAGAACTATATAATTCATACAATTCAAATACGTTTACAATATGAAAATAAGTTAAACACTGTTATAAATATTACTGATGAGTGAATTAATTACGAATGTTTAGAAGATGAAATTACTTTTATAACATTCTTAGTAAATATCTCAAATTCTAAATTAGAAATAAACAGAAAAGTATCAATGATAATTATTATGACAATACAGTGACTTTTAATCTATTTTATATTTAATAATTATAAAATAATATTATAAAACGAAAACAATAATTATACAATTATTATTTATTCATGATAGAAATTATGTAACAATCACTGATAACATTATATTTTGATCACACAAGCAAAACCTTGTCGCGGTAGTGAAAAACTTTACTTCAGTATTTCGAAGCAAAACTTAAAACAAATTAGAAATGCAAGGTAGATTTCGCCACAGATGACGAAAACATTTAATAAATAACATGAAATAACATTTCAGCAACGCTAATTCAAATACGTTAAAATTACTTAATTGATAGATCGGTTTTAGTCGCTACTAATTCTAGTTTATATTACCATATCTATGTTATGCTTTTACCACAGTAAAATCTATTTGAAATAATATACTTTCTTTAAAAACCGTTACAATAAGATTTTTCTCTTTATCTTGGAAACAGTTTACATACTTAATAAACTACACAAAAACAAACATTCAGACTCAGAACAATCATAATTTAATTTGAAGGAAAAAAAAACATGTACTAGTTTTCCTTATAAATATTATCATAAATAATATTTTTTAATCATTAAGCGTGGCGAATAATGCTTAAAAATGTCATCTTAGTTTTATTATTCCAAACTGAAGACATATTCTATTATGTGGCTAAATCTAATATTGAAATAAGCGCAGTGAATTGAAGAGCTACATGAGTAATTGGTAAATAACGTGCTCACGCAATTTAAAGCAAGTCTGGAAGAAATATTAATTTTATTTGGCCGTAATATTTTGACTCGTAATTTTGTATTAATTTTTTCTATACGCGAGCAAAGTCGCGAATATAACAGGTTCGTTTACAATAATAATTTGATTTTTTCAACACAATTTTTAATTCCTGCATCATACCCAGAATGGACAGAGAAAGTAATTATTTATTTTTAATAGAAGCAATAAAAAAAATATTTGTGAGTTGTCGTGCTTGGCGTCAAAGTTACAGTAGACTAGTAAACGGAGTTCTATTTAGAGTTGCCGTTAGCACCAGTAAAATAAATGATTGCAATTTTTATTGCAGTAAGGCGGTGTGAATGGCAGTGGGGGAATATATTATTACTACTCGTAACTTTTGTGCCTATTTATTATCCAAGAACTTGCCGTGTAATGGTGTTGGAAAATACACTATCCTATATTACCCTATTCCTGCGGAAATAGTAAGATACAACCGATGGAAACTAAACAGGAGATGGGCAGCAGTGTCTTCCCGACAACAAGTCAAAATAATAAAAACTGTGGTTGTTATCTCGTCTGCCAATCGTGGCAAATATGTAAAATATCTCTATGTGAAGTAAATTTATTGGGAGTTTAGAAGTAGACTATTGACAGACGATTATTTTGATCTTCACGTAAAGAGTTATTTCTTTTCTTTAAGTACCATATGACAAATCGGTCTGTTGAAATCGGCGATGATAGCAAATTCAACAAAGAAATCGTGAAAATCAATAAATTTCTGCAAAATCGTAAAAAATGGATACCAGATGTTGTAGATAGAGAAAATCAAATGATTTAGTCGCAAAATGCCATGGTGGAACTTGGCAGCTGGAATTAATCCCGACATTTCCCATGGTTTATGCGATGTAATACCTGAGAAAATATTGTAAGCACATTCGAATTGTTTGCTAGGGAATACCTTTAAACCTGCCCTTTGTAGCCGTTTTTAAGGTGTTGACAATAAACTGTACATAAATAATTAAATACGAAGAGAACTGATCAAAAACAAAACAACGTAAACAAAAATTATACTAATATTTAATGTTATGTAGCATCTATATGGAAAGCCTATGTTGCTGTGGATAAGTTATCGGTTATTATGAATGATCAGAGCGTTGAAACTCTGATGATGCTCTGTATTATCAAATACGTTGATTGGATTAGAAGAATAATACACATCCATTCCAAAAATAACAACAATTTTTTAATATATGTAGAAAGGGTAATTGAGTATAGTACAGAGACTAATTTTATAGTAAGGAATAATAATTAATTCGCTTACAAGAATTAATTATCCAACGAGTCGAGGATAAACTAGTAACGGAATACGACAAGCGTACCGTTCCACGTCAGAGCCAAGACTGTCTTAACGGTGGCCGCTCAGTCAGTCTTATACAAGCAGGACCGCACCGCAGGTGCAATGCCGCAGGTGTGCGGTACACGTGCCTTTTACAAGAAATCTCTCTAACTAGACCGACGCCGTCGCACCTGCAACGGTGCACGTGCCGACACGGCCATGCTGACATGCGTGCGTCCTCGCACGCGCTCCACCACAATCTTACTTATCTGTAGAAAGGAAAACATCGTTCGATCATCCTGATAAAACAGTGTCTGGTCCGGTCCATATTGACCCTTCAGATTTGGGCGACAATCAGTTTTGTTCCGGCAGTAAGCCCTACAAAACTTTAATCATCTTTATGCTAGATCGCAATGATTAGTCTGTAGCTGTTTCTATTTTCTCTCTATTTTTTTTTCAAGTACTGTTTTTGCTAGTCCGGAATCACTATTCCCTATATCATTGGACCGGCAGAAAGCCCTGCAATGATATTACTCTTTTTTTTCAATTCAGTATAGAACAGTTACAGACCAACCATACCGCAAACTTGTCCCTGTCACAATCACACAAAAGTGTATCGTGAGGGACGTAGTGACATGATAACACCTAAGTATGTAAACCAACAGCAACACGACACATCCCAGTGCAGAACAAACCAGCCTCTCAGCGACACCATCTTCCTTTCGTGCACTAGAAGAATTACTCCGCTAGAGTGTTGCAACGTCTCTAGTATTTTCTAGATGCACAGACACGGCTACCTCCGACTGTCGCACGTCCTCGTGCGGTTGACAGTGAACAGCATACGGTCTATCAGTTATCACCACCTGCTAACAGATATTAACTCTTGTTAAATAGTACAACGGTCGACCATCCCAGACTTCATTTAAGTCATGGACGCGCCAATATGGCTACCTCCAGGCAGATGCACTTCAGCTTTCCGTTCTGCTGCGTTCGTGCCACATTCGCGCCAGTGAGCCGTCGCGCCGTACTAGCGCTAGCGAATCGTCTTACTGCTTTGCAAAATTAAAACAAATCGAGATAAATGTATTGCAAACCATGGAATTCCGAGCTTCCAAAATTCATCACATATTCTCTTATGAAACGGCAACTGTATGACATGCAAATAACTCAAAATCAAAAATTTCGTACAGCCGACCTCAATGTAAGCCACTTCAATATAGGTTATACAAGAATAACTCAACAACCATTGCTCTGACCTTGATCAAATTCATATGGGACCACACGAGAACTATCAGCTTTCATATAAAGAAATCATCATCGAAATCGGTTCGCCCACTACAAAGTTAAAAGTTATGAGGTAGGTTCCTTTTTGGAAGTCGGCAGAAAACAGAAACTATGTATAGAGACAGATACCACAACATATTTCAAAGGGAAGGAGGCAACTGCGCAAAGTCTACGAAAGCCGACCTCAGACGTCCATTTACAGCGCCAAAGCACCATTTGTTCGGCAGCCGCTTGAATTGCCCTGCCGTAAGATCAGCCGATAAGTTACCATCTGTAGCGGTGTAGGCTCAATCTTACCAGCGCTCGGCCGTACCTGACCATGTTCGATTAGCCGTCACAACATCTTCCTCACTGATCATTGTTGTAGAGACTTCTACGAATCCCTCGACATCAAACCCTAATCTTGTCGACGACACAATATTCGGAGCAAACTGCAACACTGATCAACACATTAGAACACAAAAATGTCACTTATTATTTTCAATTCATAGCGTGTTAAAATTAATCTTTTATTATGGTACATCCCTTAAACGTTTGAACTTCAAAATATAGCAAATGATAATCATGTTTCGCGTGAACTATCAAATTACAACATAACTTGAATAAGTTAATTAGAAAGCCTCCAATTTCTTTCGACATTTGTTAACATATTAAGGTACATCAAGAAATAATGAAAATACTTGCGGGGTTATTTTAATACAAATCGAACAAATTAAAAAAAATTGGCTTAAATAATTTCACTTTGTCTTTTCTCTACACTTTAATGATACGAAAATATCGTAAGTAGCATAGCGAATTTAATTACGGTATTTAACATAAAAAGAGATTCATCAATGCGGAATGCATTACAGTCTTCCACAAATGTAATAATCCTCATACTATTCGAAGATTAAATGTGGGCAAAAATGGGGACTTTATCCCACTTCTGATGTAGAAAGGGTAATTGAGTATAGTACAGAGACTAATTTTGTAGTAAGGAATAATAATTAATTCGTTTACAAGAATTAATTATCCAACGAGTCGAGGATAAACTAGTAACGGAATACGACAAGCGTACCGTTCCACGTCAGAGCCAAGACTGTCTTAACGGTGGCCGCTCCGTCCGTTTTATACAAGCAGGACCGCACCGCAGGTGCAATGCCGCAGGTGTGCGGTACACGTGCCTTTTGCAAGAATTCTGTCTAACTAGACCGACGCCGCCGCACCTGCAACGGTGCACGTGCCGACATATATATTATTAAGCTCGGGTTTGATTCTACGATTCGTGACGTTGAAATATCCAAACTTCTTCAAGCGTTACAACATTTTAAAATAATAGTATTTCTGTATTTAAGTAATACTTCAGTACAACAAAAAACGTATAACTATCAATATTTGAAACGTTGAAGCTTATAAAAACATTTTGCTCTATCATCTAAAATTAATTGAAGGATTTGAAAAGACGTTTAAGGCTCTCTTGTAATACAGTGTTTAGGTACGAAATTAATAACTCTTTCCTCGAAATTTCAGAGTGAATTAGTACTAAATCGAGGAGAATTTTGGGAAAACATAACTTTGTCCAACCTCAAAGATGTCTCGACGGGCGTTGCCCAGGGCAGCCCCAAGCTCTTCAACTGTTCGTTTTTTTTTTCATAAGATCGAAATAAAATCGAATTCGTAAAATGTGTGTAAAAATAATTTAACATTTTCATTTAATTCATGTTTTACACGTTATCACTATGGAATCTGCAAAGTACACGTTTATTTATTTATTTAACTTCACAGCAACACACATTAGTGTATAATTATAGACGTAATTAATGCCTGAAGCATTATCTATCAGTCTAGCTCAGAGTATCACAGATATAAAGAGGTAGGTGTAAAATGATACAGAAAGTGAAATATAAAGAAATTCTGGGGAAACTGTCCATGGCAGAAGTTTTCTCCTAATGTCATAGCTCGAAAATGCAACTTTTCGATCTGATTCTTGGGGGAGATTATTTAAGTTTATCGGTAGACTCACCTCTTTAGAGATGATACGGACTTTGTACATTTTGAATTAAAATCCAACAAAAGGCAGGTAGGTACAGCTTATTCCCAGGAACATGTAATTTAAATATTTCGAATTAATTTTACAACTATATAGGTAAAATGACAATTCAAAATTGGTTACACATTTTCCGGCTGTCAGGTCGTATATAAGCCAGTATATTCTGAGTCTATGGAGGAAACAAAGGGAAACGATAATTATTTTATCAACTTTTCATAGATATTATCAATAAGGTGGCTCAAATCTTGATTATACACATTATATACACACAGCTGGACTTATTGTTACATTATTCATGTGGTTGTTTTTCTTAGTAAAACGTTACCTAGTAAATAAATCGTGCGAAGCCAATTTAAAAAAGAGTTTATTTTTTGTTTCACACCTTTTCAGTGTAGTTATTAAAGTAAAATCATAGCCATATAATAGCTGCTCCAGTCTTTTTAGTCAAAGTATTTTAAAACTTTATTGTAGCAATGGTATAGTTAGCCAGTCACTTCGACAATGTTAATGGATAAGAATAATTGTACATAATAATATTGATTTAAACAGTATTTTAATGAATATCATATAAAAAAATTGTATATTTTTATGCTACAAAATACAAAAATAATTATTATATAAAATAACTAGCAAATATTAATTTCATTCATTTTGTGTAACATTTATAGATATGAAATAATATTACTAAATTGAAATTGAATTAGAAAATAAATCAGTGTGCATTTTATTTCGTAAATGATTGACACGAATAAGTTAGGAAAGTTTTGACAAGTTTTAAATGGGGTGTCAGAAAACGGAGAACCGGTTTCTAAATTAAAAGGAAAAATTTTCGATTACGATAAATTCTATTTTCGCCAAAAGTAAAGTTTAATTTGGATTTTAATATTTTTATACATTTGCCGATTTTAATTAGTTCATTACATAATACACAAACACTCACGTTTGTAACACAGAGGTGTAGGCAGAGACTACGTACTTCCATTTTTCACAATCCTGACACTACTCTCATATCCTTTACATCCATATACCTATACATGCACGCTCATCGGTTAAGGGTTAACTATTAATCTGGCCCATATTCAATATATCGCCAATTTGGTCGATAAACTTTCATCTAGGGCGTCCCTTCTCGATTCTGCCGTTCATTTCTGCAACATAAATTTGCTTTGTCGCTCTCTCCTCGTTTATTCTTTCTACATGACCATTCATTCAATAAATTTAATATTACTGTACAAGCTTTGATTATTTACTTGACAAGTTTCATATGGTGCTAACATTTTATATACGAATGTGCCACTTGAGTCTGAGCCACTTGCATAAACTAACTATATGCATGTTTCTTCTGGTTGTCACTGCATCTATTGGGGGGGGGGGGGGGGGGGGGCGACTAATTCTACGCATACCAATACGCAGGCCACTCGATAACTTTTATTCCCAAGTGGTTGTCGATTCTTTGACTATATGACGGGCCCATTGCCACTTCAGCGTACTATAATAAATAAAAATAAAATATTTTTATCTAATGTAGACTATTACGGTATAGTTATTGCAGGTCAATATATAATTATAACTGTTTCGGCAAATGCCCCTGTCAAGACAATACCTCTGGGAAGAACCAGCAAGAAACCCATTGGCATTACTTTATTAATAAAAAAAACCTTACAATATAATTAACAATAACAAACTAACAGTATTCTGCGATTATTATAACTTAAAGTAAATTTTATATTTTTACTCTTGTTTCTGACTAAGATATCAAGAGATCAATATTTCTGATTCTTCATTAATATCAATGTATCAAAAAAAAGTGCAAAAAAATCACACATTATTTTATTTGTCAAAATAAACTACAAAGGGAAAAGTGAAATGAATCAAAATGAACATGATACACGAAGAAACGGGGACAGCGCTAAGAATCATTCCATTTCCGTCACAGCGAATGATAAATGATTCACTGAGCTATATATTCCTTATATACAAAACATCACGCAAGCAATGAAATATCTGTCGTGTTTTCATTCACCTAATATATTATTGACTAGCAACCCACCCTGGCTTTGCCTGGATAAGATCTAATAATATGATATATTTTAATTTATGATAAATAGTCATATTATAAATTAACCGTTTTTTGAAGTGAAAACTTGTTTAGCAGCGTTGTGCACTTTTTTTTGTTATGGGTAAAAAATGTTAAAATCGCGTCAGGACACGTGACCTGATCGAAAATTCGTAAGACGGACGGAGAGTAGACAGCCGGCGCGGCGTAGGAGAGGAAGTATCCCCCTCTTTTTCTACGGCGTGGCGAAAATGTATGCCTGCGCCTGCTGTTTTGTTCTATTAATTTAATTTTTAAATAATGAATTTGGTTTAACTACGTCAAATGATCGCAATCTTAGCACAACGAAATACAAAAATTACTATTGATGCGGTCTTTATTAGACATTTAAATAGATTCGAATCAAAACTGTTCGTTTCTTACTTCAGCTATCATAAACCGATCGTATCAGTTTAGAGATGTTTAGCGATGATGATTCTGGTAATAATGATGGTGAAAAAAGTCGTCGAAATTATGGATGGAAGTTGATTTTTCTGAGAGATAAACTTTTTAATGTATTATAAATTGTCATGTTTGTGTACGATAGCCCAATAAATAAATATTGTATTTTACCAAATAAATGATATTACTTTTATACTGACAATTAAAGCAATTCGTGCAAAATTATTCCCTAACCATTCCAAAATATCAAAAATGCACAACGTTAATATTCAAGTTTTCACTTCTGCCGGCACTCCGGGAGTGCAACCCGTCGTTTTTTTTTAAACTTCAAGTTTTTCGTATTAAATATAGCCTAGTTTACTTTAGGCTCTCTTTTTTTTCGTGAAGTATTATTGCAAACATTTCAGCCATTCTAAAGATTAGCCAGGACAGACAGAAAGTTAAAAATGTATATTGATGTCTTAATCGCATACAAATAACCTCCTCTTTTTCAATATAAGGCAGTTATTCCGATGTAACAGACATATATTTCAATTTTATTTATATGTATGCTATATAAATATTAGATGAGCTGTATGTTTTGTATGATTTTTCCTTTCTCTTTCTCTTTCCGATTTTTTAGTCCCAGAATTCTTGTAGTAGTGGGTATTCTTAATCACAACTACACGGATCATTAACGGAGTCACAGCTCATTCTAGTTTATATTACTATATCCGTATGATAATATAAATTATAATTAGAAAATTTAATTGAAGTCATATTTTTTCTTTCAAAATAAGTTTAATTAAGATTTTCCTCGGTGTCTTGGAAACAGTTTACATAATAAATTACACAAAAACATAAATTCAGACTCATAATTAAATTTGAAGAAAAAAAACACCAACAAGTTTTCCTTATAAATATTATCATAATTAATTATTTCTTTTAATCCTTTACTGTGGCAAGTAACGCCTAAAAATTCAGCTTAGTTTTGTTCTTCCATTCTTAAGGCACATTCAATTATTTGGTTAATTTAATATTGCAGTAAGCGCAGTGAATTGAAAAGCAAGCTACATGATTAATTGAAATAAAAACGTGCACACGCAACGTTAAGTTTTTTTTTACAGGATAAGGGTGACTAACGAGCTCACAGTCCACCTGATAGTAAGTGGTTGCTGCGGGCCATAGACATCTACATCTATCCTATTACAAATCAAAATGCAGATGCGTAGTCACCCGTGAGGACTAAGATAGAATGCCTCATTACCAGTAAAATGGGCCTCGGGTAACCTGCACTCACCAAGCGAAACGCAGAGGTAAACTTCTACTTCACGCTGGAATTCTGTGAGGTCGTGGTACACCCCAGTTCGAGCCGGCCCACCCGTGCAACAGCAAAAGATGCCGCGTGGCTCTACCACTGTTAAAATTACTCCGAATTAAAATTTAAAAAGTTACTCCGAATACAATATTAATTTTACTATTCCCACAAACACAGTCTCAATATTTTGATTCTCGTGGTTTGATATAAATTTTTAGTGTAGACGAGCAAAATCGCGATTACAACCAGCTTTATAGATTAGTTTACGATTATAACTTGATTTATTTCAATCCAGTTTTTAATTCCTGAATAATGCCTAGAATGAACTGAGAAAATAATTATTTATTTTTCAATAGAAGCAATAAATATCAAACGGAGATATATTGAGAGGTGCCGTTAGCACCAGTAAAATTAATGATTGCAATTTTCATTGCGGTGAGGCGGTGCGGATTGCAGAGGAATATATATATATATATAGTAAGCCTATTCATTATCCCAATTTTCACCGTGTAATGGTGCTTTTAAGGTGTCCGTTAATAATAAAATTTTGCAAATTGCTGATCAAATTGTAAAAATAATTATACCAGTAATAAGGTTCCATCTACTTGTGTTTAGTGTTTTATCTCTTTTTCACCAGTTTCGTAGGTGCGGAAAATAAACAGGAGCTTACTTTACCTTAAAATTTATATTTATTTTACCGTAATCCAATTACTCTCAAACTCATTAACCTTTAATCTTATAAAGGGATTCGTTGAATATAGGAAAACAAATTATCTGTGGGGCATATTTTATGGCTTTCATATTCCTTCACTGGCACGTGAAAAATTTCAAGTGCGAGATCAACGTGAAAGTGAAGCAATAAAAGATATCCTGTTTGAATAGTCGACACTTGAATAGAATATTCGCAGATCGCTTGAAAGATCGTTTATATGAAGCACCGTGTAATGGCCGAGCTTAAGAATTTACCCCATATCATCCCGTAGATATCGTAAGAAATGGTGGGCAACAGCATCTTTTTTATAAAATCTCATATTAATAAAAAATTCAGATGCTAACTCGCCTTAAAGCGTGGCAAATATAAAAAATATAAGACAATCTATGGGAGACGCAATGTTCACCAGTGGAATTTGAATAGGTTGTGATCAAGAATGTGAAATGTGATAAGAATACCATCATCCATCACAACAGTTTTGTGAAATTATTTTTAATATTTTGATTAAATAGTTATTTTTAAATTATATTATGGACGTTGACATATGATTTAAATTTTACCTCATTTACGCTCAGTGTGACGATATTGCTAAATTACGAATAAACACATGTATCTTTTTCGTATTTTAGATATGTCTGAATTTGGTAGACAAATGACTGAATTTATAGCACATTAGTAAAGTAATGTACCGTACAGAGGCAAAGATTTATACAACTGCGCTGTGATTGGTACACTACTACAAGCTTGACGCGCATGTGTGCGTGAGCACTGGCGGCTCGTTTAGTACAGAGACAAACTGCTTTAAAACGGCTCGGTCAGTGCTCAAACTCAGGATTGTGTAAAAAATAATAAGTGTCAAATTTTGTTTTTTAAAGAATAATTCATATCAAATGAAATATAAAAAGTGTAAATATGGTTTACATGGATCTGAAATCTGGTCGAGGTTGCCGCAGAATACCGCGCATTTTATCTGATAGATGTAGATGTCTATTGGCCACAGAATCCAATTACCATCAGGTAGGCTGTGTGCTCGCTTGTAACCCGTATTGTATAAAAAAGTCACGTTTTTGAGCACTAAACCATTGGGAAAACAAAATATATAGGTAACAAAAGTAAGGTTAAAAAGTTCCTTTAAACCTTCCTCTGATTGCCTGTTTGCTTATTTTAATACTGAAAGGGTTTTTATTGATTTCAATCATCTATATTACTGGTGTCTCTGGAGACTGAACACGGTTGCCTAGTATATTATGAAAGGTAAGGACGAACAATTATATTGTAATTTACAATGGTTCTGAAATTAATTTTAATAAAAAAACATTTTATAATATTATCTTCTGGTAGAGATGTTGGTGAGTTAGAAATATTATGAGATTAAAACCAACTGTAAATTACTAAGTTACCAAATCAATATAATTTATATTCCATTATAAATAAATAAAAAATAATACAAAGCACCTTCGAGAAATAGTTTTGCTAAAATAACTTACATCTCACTTATAATTATAACGAAGCTCATTTATAACTATAACATTGATTTTTAATTAAAACCTTTAAGCCGCACTATATAAAACATATATGAAATTTTCTCATGTGGCGTGTAGGTACAAATAAATGTCAGTCATAGGATAATGAAAAGAACCTTCTTCGTAATAACACGCAAAATATCTCATAGAGTAATGGGAAGGGAGCACTGAAATACCTACGTGTATTATCTGTCTTTCATTGCCTTCTTTTGTTAACGTTGGTTACCGCTCCTTCGCAATATTCAAGAAGGTATTTTGAATAGGAGGAAGACATTTTCACTATCTTAGATGTTTGCGAATGACAGTGTAGGCAGAAAAATAAAATAATAAAAAAACAATTTACTTTGACACAGGCCAGTGAGGTACTTTTTACGTAGTAGAATTATGCTGCAGCTATAGTAGTAGTATAGTTGTTGAATGAATGGGTCGGCTCGACCGGGGAAGGATCACGCTATCACAGAATACCAGCGTAAAATAGCAGCTTAACACTGCTGTGTTTCATATGGTGAGTGTAGAGAACCGGAGACCCTTTTTACTGGAAAAGAGGCATTCCGTCTTAGTCCTCACGGGTGACAACGCATCTTTTGATTCTTTATTGAGGATAGATGTGGATGTCTATGGGTCACACTAACCACTTACCATCAGGTGGACTGTGTGCTTGTTTGTCACCCTATCCTATAAAATGTACACAACGATTTACTAATTTATAACTTAAAAAGACGTAAAATTAATACATTTGATTTTGCACGCTGTAAGGCATGATTGTAAAAATGGGAAATGATTTTTGTTTTCTGAAGCGGATACCTAATAAATATTGAGGTAGATACCCAATAAAAAATTTCATTTAATTTGTTTATATTTTGTAAAAAAAAAGGTTTCTTGCTTCTTTTTGGGACAGCGCTTGTGTCAGTTCAGAGTTTTTTTACTTTTAGTTTATATTCTTAATTTTAGATTATGCTGTGTTTTGAATATACAGTAGTAAAAGTTGGGTATATGCAGAAGAAGCTATAAAGTAGAACAGAAGCAACAAAAAAGAACAATGATGCGGCGAGAAAAATGTGGTTGCAAGATGTTGTGAGCAGAACAAGAAAAAAAATGTGTCGGTGGCTTGGACACGTATACAGACAGATATAATAAATGAGGAAAGAGTGGTAAAGCAAATTTATGCTTCAGACGTGAGTAGCAAAATTTAAACGGACGCCCTAGTTCATCACCAGACCAAATTGGCGATATATTGAAGATACCCTTTTTTAATTAAGAGTGTCCTTAATCGACAAACATGTTGTATGCGTTAACGTATGGATGTGAAAGAAGTAAGAGAGGTATATCAATCCTCCCATATCTTAGTACTCACGGCTGATAACGCATCTGCATTTTAATTCGCAAACGAAGATAGATGTATATGTCTATGAGCCACAGCAACCACTTACCATCAGGTGGACTGTGTGCTCGTTTGTCACCCTTATTCTATAAAAGAAATATGTATCTATGTACTTTCAAACGTTACCTATATCCTACTACACTTATATGATTACTGTGAAGTGCTAAGCGTCAGAAAGCTTTTCGTTTTGGCTATTATTATGAAAAAAAACACGGCGAAATTATCTATGCTCCATTAATTTTGCAAAATGTAGAAAAGATATTGTGTGTAAACGAATCCGTAGTTATCGAACCGCCTTTGCAAAACGTATTTATGCAGTTTAGTTTATAATAAAATTAGTAGAAATTTTACCATTGTCAACCTTTATAAATATAAGTGTACAAGAGAAGTAACAAGATATTTACTTACACTTGACTGTGACAAAACTGAGGAATTCGTTACCACTGTATCGTAAAAACATGTACTCATAAACACACACACACGCACGCTCGCGCATACACACACACCCACACACAAACGCACGCTGTAGCGCACGCACGCAGCGCGTTATTTCTTATTTATTTCTTTGTTTATTTTTTTTCATGTTTATAATGATAAAGTATATTTGGTTTCTTTTTGCTATTTATTGTAAAATCTGTTAGGGGAGTGGCACTGTAGCCAAATACAGAATGAATTTTCTAGTTTGGCTTCAGATGACCAAATAAGTTTGTTTTATGTTATTCTAGCCAATAAAGTTATAGCCTATAAGTTTATTTGTAACTCTGCTTTGGTAAATAGAAATAAACTTTGAAAAACTGTGGTGATATGAAATATGTTTAAAAAAAATATTTCCTAGATCAAGTTAATGTTTCAACTTCCGAAATGATAAGTCAACTTACACAAGAAATAAAATATGTTTGATTTTAGATCAGGTTTTGTAAACTACTTTTATTTATTTTGTCATTAACTGCGTTTAAGTTTACTCTTGTTATACTAACGCCCCAGTGAGTTTTTTTACTATTCTAAATAAGCACTCAACTACTTTTCACCTGATAGTAAGTGGTGATGCAGCCGAAGATGGTGAAGCGCATTGACTTAGCAAAAGCCTATTCACTTTGCCTTGAAGACACTCACATTGTTATGCAACATACTACTTCTGTGCCTCATATGGTGATTAACGAGAACACGAGACGAAGCATTTTCATCTTATTCCAAGGCAGCAAGGCATGTACATTCTATGTACCACAGCGTCTACATACAATCATACGGTGGAGTGGACTTAGGACCGTGCCTTGAGGCAATCTATGACGGAGGTCTGTTTTCAGCCGTGAACCTATGATAAGACTGGGGCTGTGATATTGATGATCATTATACAGTACAATTTATCTAACTTAGTGTTAGCAATGTAGTAAGCAATGAAGTACAATATTTTTATCGCGTAAAAGGTATCCTTTTGTAATTTAATTAAGAGCTCAATCAATGTTTCCGATCCTACATTTACTGAAATTGCAACTCTTAACTCGTGTAGAATAACTTCGACACTATTCCTTCCCGAAGTTTTACGCCAGCTGCTAATAACTTTATCCTAATTAAAACTTTCTTGGCGCAATCGATAAGTTTGGTTAGTATTTGTAAGCCTGATTCGTGTCGCAGAATTTTTGCAAGTTTCTACTTAAATTATGTAGTTTTTCATAATATTTTATATATCCGTCAGAATTAATTAATACCATATACAAAGGTATTTTGAAGTAGGCAATCTGAATAAGTACACCTTGATAGATTTGTATAATGTATATAGATAATCCCCATATCATCTCGTGGGTGTCGTAAGAGGCGACAGAGGGAAAAAATCAGTAGATAGGCAGCAGCGTCTCCTAATAACGACAAAAATTAAAAAAACAGCGGTTGCCAACTTGCTTGTCAAGCGCAGCAACTATACTAAATATCCCCCCTATGAGACAATCTATGGACGAGGTCTATGTTCAGCAGTGGACTTTAATAGGATGTAACTTTATAATTAGTGCGGAGTTGCTGGCATAGCCGATAAAGTAGCAAAAAAAAAAACAGTTTTATAAAATACATACAAAAGTTTCTGATTACATTTTAATCAAACAGACTCATTACATAACCACATTTATTCTCTCATTTCGATTTTAAACTGGTAATTGATGAAGGCGGTGAAATAAATTTGAATATAAATAATATACAATCCAGTTGACGTCGCCTCATGTTTGATTATATACAAAATTAAAATATACCAATTTATTACAATTAGTAGGCGGAAAATTGACAAACATTTTAATTACGCTACAGCAGTTAATAAAGCTAGCGACGGTACCTAATTAAGCCTAAAGGTAATTAACTATGTAGTCAGAATACCATGCGAAGATGTAAAGAATGTTAATTAATTAAAAAGTACAATACAGACTGGATAAAAAATATATAACTGCCTTTCAATTTATAATTTAAAATATAAATTTAAAAACAAATAATTCAATGACACGCATGGCATATTTTGTCATGCGCGTCATACAATTTTTACAATTTTAATTTACACTCCAAAGAAATATTATTTTTGTGTTTTGTGTTGTACGAGTATACCTTTTGTTGAAGTGCGTCTTAT
>JAVANC010000012.1:35768775-35855619 GCA_033319125.1 Parnassius glacialis | reverse complement strand
TTTGTCGTCGAGCTACGAACGCACCTTGGTACGTTCGTAACGCCGACCTTCACCGGGATTTAGAAATCCCAACAATTCAGCAATACACTAAAACTCTCTCTGAAAACTTTTTTAAAGTTTCAGAGTCGCACAGTAATAAACTAATTCGTGAGGCAGTAACTTATACCGCCCCACCCCCCTCCCCTCATATTGTCCGCAGGCCGAGAAACACTCTCTCGGACCAGCCTAATAAACTTTCATACGACCTGAACTGTCTACTGGCGGCTCAGGCCAATTCTAATTAAATTAAAAATTATTTAAAATCAATATGCCTTCGTAGGCAGTCCCTAAACGGCACTTAGCCGTCTGCGCTCTCTTTTTCTCCAAAAGAGGGTCGCTTTATGATACGGCATATGAAGCTTTCGACAGCTGAGTTGCCAGTCTCTAAAGGCAGTTTTTAGGGGGTATCACTTAGGTTCCCCTTGTAGGTCGTGAGTCCCCCATAACCACTATAGACCGGAACTATAGTGGCATGCGTAATGCATTTTCTGCCTCCCTCTGGGTAGCCCATTTCCAAATTACTTCGGGCGCAAAAAAAAAAAAATAATAACTTTATTAATATAATGGATAACCGCAAAGTAACGCTTGATTCTATTACTAATCAACTAAAAGTAATTTAATCTTTCTCGTATGTATATCTTACAAAAACAATTGTTTTGAATAACGGAGTCAAACAGTGTTATTTCAAACATTTTGCAGACCAAAGGGATTTTTCTTATTTTAGTCGCGACATAACCATTATTGTAGAGTTATAACGAACTAATTTCTTCCGCTAGAACGAAAATGAGTTTTCTAAACGATTTCTCACAAGAAATATTTGCAACTCCGCTCCTGGTAATGCCTAATAAATTATCGACTTCTTAGTTAGAACTTAGGTGATTTCTGATTTATGAGCGTTAGTTAAACTTTATGTATTTTTTTAAGCAGACGTTTTAAAATTTTAACATTTCTGTATTATACTGATGTTTCCTAATTTACCAAAATCTAACAAGGTAGCTAAATAAATTAAAAAGATAAATAAAATTAAAAAAAATGTAATACAATCGTATAAAGAAATTAATATATAAAAACGATATAGAATGGTTTACTGGATTACAATTAGTAGCGCGATTTCAGTTTCAACAGCTACATAAACACAGTCTGTAATTATTGTACTGGATTTTTATACGTGGTAGAGCCATGCTGCAGCTATGTTAGTAGTATAGTTGTAGCACGAATGGGTTGGCTCAACCGGGGAAGGACCAAGCTCTCACAGAATACCAGCGTAAAATAGCTGTGCTGTGGTTTATATGGTGAGTGCAGAGAACCGGAGACCCTTTTTACTGGAAAAGAAGCATTCCATCCTAGTCCTCACGGGTGACCACGCATCTGCATTTTGATTCTTAATTGAAGATAGATGACGATGTCTATGGGCCACAGATTCCAGTTACCTTCAGGTGAATTGTGTGCTCGTTTCAACCCACACATATTAAAAAAATATACGTTAGTACACTTGCTAAGAAATTATAAATTGCATGTATATATTCTAGTACTTTCTAATTTCCATGTTGAAATACTTTACATCACAGCCTGTCGCCCGTTCTGTTTCTCTTGCTAAAATAAAATCGTTAATAATCCAGTTTCTTTGTTTATTTAGGAGCCCTTACCACATAGGGATAAAATCAGTTTCCCGTTCTCGGATACAAATGTTGTTATAACAAACATTAATACAATCCCAGTGGGCAGAGAGGTTTATGATAATGACATAGTAACACTCCCAACGCGATATCGTATGCGATAGTTGGAACGTTTTCGACACGTGCGCTTAGTTAAATGCCTTCCGATTGGTCCGGGAAATACGTGCAAAAACTGAGGCCTCTGCCGCGTCGTGGAGACCTAAATCCGCTAATAACGAAGATATATTTTTCTCGTTTCTGCGGTTAATCTCAATGTTATCTGCGGTGTAATATTTTCTGTATCCCAAAAAAGGTATACGGACTTTCTGTAAGTTTTTTTTAAAATTAAATATGATATAAACTATCAAGGATATATTTAGGCAAGAAATGAATGCAAAAATTCAATAGATAATCGTTATGATATTGTATCGATTGAATTGTATTGATTGTGGATGGCGGACGAATAGTCGTAACTAGCTTAACAATAGTCTGTTCACTCTTGTCTTGAATACAGACAGTATTCGAATGAATGGATACTGGTAAATTATGCCGCTCCTTTGATGTTCGCACTACGATTTACGAAGCAAACCGTTTAGTGATATGTCGATATCAAGAGGGCGGGGACTAGTCGAGCGTCTGGTTGTCCAATAGTGAAATGGAGAGGAAAGAATTTAATTGTGGAGATCCCGGGCACACTCTTCGAAATGTATCCTGTTACACACAGAAAAGTTATTCCACAGTTTATTTGGTTTAGGTTTTATGAATTAGAAGAAAAGAAAACATCTATAACCTCTCATCTAATTGTAACGTTACTTAGCACTTCACATCTATATAAAATACTTAAAACTGGATTTTTTTCTTTATTTTAAGTAAAATATATTTTTCACCGTATAGTGGTGGCGTTAATGACTATATTCTCCATATTATCTCGTGAATGCAGTGAGAGGAAACATAGAGAAGTGAAACAGGAGGTGGGTATCAGCAACAACAATCACAACAATAACAACAATAATTTCCTGATGAAAACTCAAAATAATAAAAAATGCGGTTGCCAACGCGACCTAGGTTGTCACTTAATGTAATGTTTAAAAAAAAGCTTTTTCGGCTATTTCGGTGAACAAATATACTGATTTCGGAGATATTGTGTTGGCAATAAAAAAAAAGAAAATAGAAAAATTTAAGTTTTTCGAAGTTTTGATTGCTTGGCCCGCGATGGAATTTTAACAATGACGTGAGCGCACACTTTACTCACAACAAATAATTTCGTCGTGGAAGCATCTTACAAAATAATTGTTTTTATTCAAAACATTATCCTTTTATACCTAGTCAGGTCATAAATTCTGTCACATGTTTAATATAAAATAATTGAAACAAGTTTATTCATTATGTAACCATTTATATACCAATATGAACTTAACAAAACATAGATTCTTATGACACTAAAGTTTATTCAAAATGACTTCCGTGATTTTGAATACAGGCCTTCAATCTGCACGGCCAGTCGTCTATCGCAGCACGAACGAGGTCCATGTCAATATCGGCGGATGCCTTAATCAAGGATGTGTTGAGTGACTCCAAATTAGGATGAGGCTTTGAGCACGCCTTTTCCTCCAAGTGTTGCCATATCTTGTAATCTAACGGAGTCAAATCTGGACTGGAGGAGAGCCAGTCTTCGTGCCGGATTAATTCGATTTCACGCGCCGCCAGCTAGTCTTGTGTGCTCTTCGCTCTATGAGCTGGCGCCGAATCTTGTTGGAATACCCAGTGCCTGTTATTGAACATGGTATGAGAAACAGGTTCCACAAGGTTCGTCAGGACTGTATTTTGATACACAACTGCATTCGTTTTTACACATTTCTCACAAAAATGTACATCTATTAAGTCCCAATAAGAAACTCCCAACCATACCATGAGCGAGGATGGAAAATGACCTCGTTGGACACGCGGAATACGGTTGCTCGGTTCTTTACTACTGTGTGCGTACACCTTATCATTTGTTTGTTGTAGCTCTCTTCTATTGTAAAAATTTTTTTCTTTCGAAAAAAGAATTTCCCGATATTTTTTTCCCGCGTACCGCTTCAACAAAGCACGGCATCTCTTCAGTCTCAGGTCCATTATACGAGCATTCAAACGATGTCCTGTTTTTCTTCGATATGCCCGAAGCTCTAAGTCTTCATTTAACACCCTTTTCACCGTGGATCTGCTTAACCCTATCTGAAGGGCCAACAGTTTCTGCTTACATTTGGGATTTCTTTAAATTCGCGCCTTCACAGCTTTTATCACTGCTGGAGTCCTAACAGACCGAGGGCGACCACTTCTTGACCTGTCATCTACACTAGAGTCTTCATTGTATCGTTTGATGTTACGATAAATGAATCTTTTGGTTATATTCAAAATTTTTAGTATGTCAAAAATTTGAATTGGCGCGTAACCGCAACGATGCAACGCAATAACTGCAACACGGTCTTCTTTAAGCGTCTACTCAATAAACTTTTTTGTGGCCAGCATTCTAAAAGAAAAGTTTTTACTGTGTGACAATCCTTATGACCTGACTGTGTATAAACTTTCCCTCTCTTCAATGGAAGAGGCTCATGTCTATCGGTGTAGAAAAGAAAAATAAGACGAAATAAACGTTTAAAATAAGGATTTACAAAAATAAAGTGGTACGGCAGTAGAAAAAGGGTAGTACTTCGGAACGCTATTGTATATGTCTGATCCTATGTAAGGCTTGGCAGTGGAGTTCTTAGTGCTAGATAACTAGCCATTAGTCCTTATTTTTAAACTTCGTCCGTGTGAAGCGCGCTCGGAAGAGGATTTTACAAATACGCGGCAGAACTAAGTACACTTTAAGTGAATGATTTGCACTACAATAAAAACAATATTCATCAGTAACCGTGCTAGGAAGTATCACGCGGCGACTTTACTAATAACATCATTACTTTTCTGATTTAGTTTTTATTTTGATTAATTTTAATTAAAAATGAGCACACACTCTAGCTGATGGTAAGTGGATGCTGTAGAATCATAGGCATCTATCCTTAATTAATAATTAAAATATCGATGCGTTGTTACTCTTGAATATTAAGATTTATAATATCTCATTACCAACTAGCTGTTCCCCGCGACTTCGCCCGCGTGTTATTTGGGGTTTTGATTTTTTTGCTCGGAACCCTAATTCTTTTTCTAAAATAAAAGGAGCCTAAGTTACTCCTTGTGACATCAGCTATCCGTCAGTGAATATCCCGTCAAAATCGTTCCAGCTGTTTCGGAGATGATCCGGAACAAATAGACAGACAAAAACTTTAAAAATTGTATTATTGATTTTTGTACCGTATATTCTTTCATATGCATTTAGTAAAAAGCTGTAATTTTGATATTACAAACAGACACTTCAATTTTATTTATTTGTATAGATAACAAGGGTTTCTCTACACTCACCATACGAAACACAGCAAAATAAAGCGGCTATTTCACACTCCATGTGAGCGTGATGCTTCCTCAGTCGAAACAATCCATTGTGCTGCAACCATAATATGTAGCTGCAGCGTGGCTCTACCACGTTAAAGTAATTTTTCACGTTCAATGAAACTAGTACAACCGTGAGTTCTCAATCATTATCACCATCATCACTACAGCATTTTACAAGCCCACTGCAGAATATAGGCCTACCGCAAGGAACGCCACAAATCATTGTTATGAGACACCTGCATCAATTGAGTTCCAGGTCTCACCAGGTCGTTACTTTATCTAGTGTAAATCCATCCTAAAATTCACTCACGGGTACGAGGTTGTCACTCGAGAACATTCCTTTCCTATTGGTTGTCGGTCCTACATTCAATAAACCTAGCAAGCTAACAGCATAGCAAAGTGGCGAAGCAATCAGCTTTTTTTTAGCAATCAGTTTCAAAATAGGAGGATCAGATGCCTGGGTGATCAGTAATCGATTGCTGAAAACAAAATTTGAAAATTCGAAACCGTTCTCGAGATATCGTCGGACAGACAGACGGACAGACATCGTGAAATCTATAAGTGTCTTTGCAAGCTTCGCCACTTAATATCAATCGAATTTCTGCATAAACGTAATATTTTACGTTATTTTAAATTATTTTCTATATTTTACACTATTTAATTTAAACATTTCTTTTTATGTCAAAATTATCATGTTCTTTCTCGTCAACATTATACTATTTTCTATATGAAAGTAGTTGAGCCTCTTTTTGGATTTCAACGTCTAAGAATTGGGTGAATATTTGCAAATGAACATACATAATATTAGACAATTTTAAATAATGAAAAAATAGTACTTACAAAACTGTTCTTTAGATATTTAACGCAAAGCTGATAGCATATACATATAAAAAATGCGTAAGACCAAAAAATAAGCCTTTATACGTCACAATTTGGATCTGAAATTATTGTGCAAACGGTAATGAGAAATTAAACAAATGGTAAAGAGAATTTTAAACCTATTTTGCGCTTTTATTGAATCTAAAATTTGTAGTGGTTTAGTCATTTACACGGCAGTTTAAATATAGCATGTATTGAAACAATATTACATTTACATAGAAAAAATACCTACTTACCATTCCAGCTTGCTCCTTGCCATTCGGGTAAAATGTGAACGGGAAAAATGGTAAACAGTAATAAAATGGTAAGTAGATATTTGGAAACATTGTGTACGTTGCATTATTTATTAGACTTATGAGACTAAATACGTTATCAGACGAGAAATAATCTTATGACAAATATTTAGGTCATTAATTAAATTTATCTGAACAAATAACTTACCTTTAGAAGACACGAACGGTAAGGAGATTTTATTTTGACCTGGACGATTTTTTGTAGATTATTAATTTTACGTTGGCGCCAAATCGCTCTTTAAGACGTGTGATCTGCTCAAGTCACTAGCGGGCACAGAGCTCGTGGTGGGGATTACATTTACCATTGGGTACAATTCTATTTCACTGTCAGTATTCGCGAACGGTAAGTAGTACGGAGGGTAGGAGAATTTTTGAATTGGTACAAAATTAACTGAAACTGTTCTTTATATCATATATTTTATTTCAGTTTATACATTAACTATTATATTTACTAAATGATAAGAACACATGTTATTCTTCGAAGGTTTCGTTTAATTTTTCTTATCATAATTGTTGAAAATTGGGAAAAGGTACACAAATGGTAATGAGGATTTGGGAACTATTTTTTTATAAAATGGCTTATAAAACACAATAAATTGATCTGCAATATGTACCCCACTTAATTAACTATGTATATAAAAATAGTGATCAAAATCGATTCAGATTTAATGTGTTATTCACAGCGAGACATTAAAAATGTAGGTTTTCAAATATTCACCCAATTATTAAGACAATTATTTTACTAGTATTAACATTTTAAAAGTAATTATATTCATATAATTAATCTCTCAATAAAAAATAAGTATTGATTTCAAATGTTATTGTAACTTTAAAACAAGCTAGCTAATAGTACTAAGTACTAGTAATAGTCCCGCTGGGTTTCTTGCTGGTTCTTCCCAGGTTAGAGGTTTTTTTTTCGAACCAGTGGTAATTATACAAAAGAGTGACTTTCAATAAGCATTATTTATAATCTATATTGAATAAAAAAGTTTCTGTTTCAAATATGGCGGCATAAAACTGAATTAAGTGACCAAGACGTATATATATATATATATATATATATATATATATATATATATATATCTTTATATATAAAAACTACGTGTTACGTTGTTTGTCCGCGATGGACTCCTAAACTACTGAACTGATTTCAATGAAATTTTGCACACTGTGTGCATTTTGGTCCAACTTGAGTGATAGGATAATTTTTATCCCGCTAAATGACCCTCAAAATTTTTTATTTCGAATTTAAGAATGTTTATAGGAAGAGTCGTTGGAAAGGGCAGAACAACGTCTGCCTGCGAGCTAGTATATATATATATATATTCACCCTAAAACTTACCTGAGATATGTACAGACTGTTCCATGAATACCAGAGGAATGAGTCTGAAGAGAGAGTTGAACATGCAACGCGACACATATACAAAGACGACTAAATTGGAAACGTCGCAGCAACAAGGAGACGAGTTATTTGTCGCCGCCGGCGACTTGGTACAAGTCACAGGCGTTGGAACTTTAAGGTCACTAAGAAATTCATGTTGGATTATATTTTTTCCATGGTCGTCTCTTACGGTACTCAAGGGACTTAATGGCCAACTTATAACTGGTGGTATCGTCAACCTTATAAATTCCAAAAAAGGATAAAGAAGAGGAGATCTGTGGAGTTTCATTCGGTGTTTTTTCACCGATAAAAGAAAACACATTTCTTATATTAAAAAAAAGCACTTGATCAACAAAATTTTATTTTTATAACCAGGGGAATTGCAGGTGCGTTGCCTATCTTTTAAAAAGGAGTAGATTCTTTTCTTGAACTTTCCTAAGTCGTATCAGTAGTCGATTTCACAAAAAACTGTAATATTAACTTCAGTCATTATTTATTCCTTACAACCTATTAAAAGTCCTAGGGGGTTTACCTCACTTGTCATGCGGTTTAACAAACGCAGTTTTTAAATATTTCCGTTTCTTAATAGGAAGCGTCTGCTGCCTATCACTTGCTCCAATTTCCCCCTATAGCTTCTTAAGACACCCACGCGACAATATGGGGAAGTAGATATGCTTACGTTGCCACTGCACAACTAAAAATATTAAAATTACTGGTGTTTTACAAATTAATAACTCATTTTGTATTTAATATTTTTTATAATATAATTGATACACTTGCACCGTGGTAGATCTGGCTTTACCTATTTCAAAGTTAATAATGACTTGCCACGTCACCAATGTTGATAACATTGTTAGAAAGTTTGCATTTCTAAGAGCTTTTATTCTTTTAACCTTTTAATGTGAGAAACCATGTGCAAGAGACATACTATGTTTTCAAGAAATTCTACTGAAAAATCAGCTAACTTTACATAATTAATTACTTTGAACCGACCTGTGAATTGTACCCGGGACTATTATAATCAGTACCCGCGCTTAAGATCACTAAACAATTAGAGTAGTGAAACGAGCAGTTTGGGCAGTATCTAATAATACTGAACCTGATCGTTTACATTCTAAGTATGATTTTTCGAAAACGGTGCACCTTTGACTTTAATTCATAAGCCTAATTTTAATATGTTATAATATTTATTTATGTTTATTACATATGTTTAGTTATATAAGTCACCTGCCACAAATTTTTTACCCGGTCATGGATTGACTGGCAAAGAATGCTAACTGGCATTAAGTTCGCCCTTTGTAACCTTTAAGGTTAGAACATTCAAAATAAAAAGTAAGTAAATAATCTTCGTCATTCTCGTCCGTTAAACCACTATCTATTATAGGCCATGGAATTTTTTCGGCATTATCTTTTTACGACATTCATGTAATTCAATGGGGTATCTTTTATTCTATGTTATTATATTTAATTAAAGGGCTTTACAGACTATTAAGTTGTAATATCTTCATAGTTCTAAGATTAGTGTAGATATTTTTTTCTACCGACTTCAAAAAGGAGACGTTACTCAATTCGACTGTATGTTTTATATGTGTGTGTTACCTCATAGCTTTTTTTTAGGTTAACCGAACTCGCTGGTTCTTTTTTATTTGAAAGTTGATGCTTCTTATGTGGTTCTATAAAAATTTGATCAAGGTCTGAATAATAGTTTTTGAGTTACCCTTAATAATTTATATTTAAGTCGGTTGTACAAAAGTTTTAATTTTACCATTTATTCTATTCATAAACACCAATGGCAACACTATTTAAAACTGATTGAAACCTGACGCACACAACGTCATTTTCCTGCCTTTAAAGTGCCACGTGTAGGAAGTAAAAAATGTACTTGTTCCATCTGTACGTAGTTTGAATTTTTCAACTCCTTGAAACTTGTTAATCAAAACATTAAAGACAAATATGTGATTGTAGAAAAAAAGCTAAAATTGTGCTGCCTACTATTTTTTATAGATTTGATGATACAGCGATCACTTCGTTAATATTCTTAAGCGTACAGAATCTGGTTATATTAAATAGTAAGCTTTAAACCGCGCTAATACCATATTGCGAGCTGCATTTATCCCTAAAATAGGAGAGGTTTATGTCTAGCTGTAGACTTTTACGTGGTGATGAAGAAGGAGATGCAATGTAGTATTTGGTTTTATTTAATTTTGTTAGTAAAACTTAGTTACAAATAGTTTACAAATAAAGATACGAGGCGACTATCTTAGGCGTAAGAGTTGACAATGTATCTGGAGCCTTCTTTGTTTGAAGATAGCGCAGGTGTTCGTGGAATGCAATAGCCACTTACTATCAGGTGCACTGTAAGTTAGTTTGTCACTTCAGTTTTATAAAAAAAAAATAGTAACTTGTCGCCTTGATATTGATTTTATTTTTCAATGTTTTCCATTATTTTGTTTGACATTCGTTTCTTTTGTACACCACAAAAATATATTAACATATATTTACTACATGATTGCACAACCAGTGTGTGTTGCCAGTGACGATTTATGGATCTGAGACGTCTTTTATTGCTGGCCGTATGAAGAAGCTCAAAGTTGCTGAGCGGGCTATGGGAAGAACTATGCTCGGGGTTACTCTGCGTAATAAATTTAGAAATGAGGATATCCGCAGTAGAACAAGAGTGACGGATGTAGCTCATCGGGTTAATAAGCTGAAATGGCGAAAGGCAGTCCACATAGCTCGAAGAAACGACAACCGTTGGGGTAAAAAAGGTTCTCGAGTGGCAGCCTCTTACCTGTAGGTAAAGTGTAGGGCGACCCCCCACTTGATGGAGTGACGACCTGGTAAGACATGCAGGTGGCTCAGGACAAACTGTACAAACGGCGGACTTAATGCTCAAGTGTGTATGTACTGCAGTGGGTTAGGGCAAAATACCTAATATTGATAAAATTCACACACGCACACAAATGTAGATCATACTTATTTAAATATATATTAAGATTAAGATTCTTATAATATAAAATTAAGATAATATTATGTACATTACGATTAAAATAATAACACATTTTTTAAAGTAATTGATAAAACATTTGTTTAAAACTTAATACACTCGTAATAAATCCGATTATAGTACATATTTTACAAAATGCAGCTTAAGTGTAGTCAAGCTTTGTGCTTGTGACGATTTCATGACAATTACATAAACAGCCTATAAAAGTCCACTGCTGAACATAGGCCTTCCTCATAGATTACCTCATGGCAATAGTTGCCACGCTTGGCATGCGGGTTGCCAACCGTTGTTTTATATTATTTAGATGCCCATCTCCTGTTTCATTCTCTCTGTCGCCTGTCACGATACCTGCGGGACGATATGGGGTAGTGAATATTCTTACACCGCCACTATTGATGAGCGTATGTGCCTCCCAAATATGAAATACATTGAGCAGTCGGTTAATAATTTATCGACAGATTAATCGAAAAGCAATCGATGTGGTTTCTATTTTGTCGAGCAACTATCGAGTGAATAACATGCACTATACATTTGCATAGAATTTTCACATATAACAAAACAGTTGTACGATTAAAAATTGTTTGTATGCTAATCGCGTAACTAGTAACGAAAATAAACGTTAGAAAGCCAATTATGTGCACTCGTATAACCATTTAAGTTTCGTTATAACCCATTACTAACAGTTAAGCATACGCAAATCTAACACATGAACGTGTGTTTGCAAACTCCGCAAATGTGTTTTATTGTTTTTGTATATCCTAATAACGGAATTTTATTTCGTATATTTTACATAATATTTATTTCTATAACATAAAAATATAAGGCCATGGACTCATGTCTTTTGCCATCATTAATCTACGCCTGTCAAACGTGAATCGAAAATCACATCCTGCAAGCGAAGCACGTAAAGGATCATTACAAAATCATAAAAAATCAGAAAATTCGTCACTCTACCATCAGTCAAAAGACCTTACGTACGCTCTAAGGTTAAAATAGATGTGGATAGGACACGTAGCGAGAATGAGCAACGAGCGATGAGCGATAATTCGCCTGACGTCATGGCCAGGTTCCACAGGCACTCGGTAAAGATGAAGACCTACAACTAGATGGGCGGACGACATCACTCGAGTTGCAGGTAAAAACTGTCTGTCAGAAGTCAAAGACCAAGACAGTTGACGTTCTCTGGAGGAGGCCTCCACCTTCACCCTCATTACTAGAGGTGTTCATGCAAACTATTTTATTTTAAATATTTATCTTATTTTAAATCTATAATTTTATTTTTATTTTACATTAAATAAAATAATCTACAGGTATTAAAAACCAAAAATTTTATACATATTAAATAAAATAATTTAAATATGTTTAGTATATAACACAAAGCACGGTCCTGAGCCACCTGCATCCATCGACTTCCTGCATGTTTTACCAGGTCGTCACTCCATCTAGTGGGGGTTCGCCCTACATTACGCCTACCGGTACGAGGCTGCCACTCGAGAACCTGTTTTCCCCATCGGTTGTCGGTTCTTCGATCTCACTGCCACTTCAGCTTACTAATCCGTTGGGCTATGTCGGTTACTCTGATTCTACTGCAGATATCCTTATTTCTAAGTTTATCACGCAGAGACAACCCGAGCAAAGCCCTCTCCTTAGATTGCTGAGCGACCTTGAGCTTCCTCATACGGCCAGCAGTGAAGGACCACGTCACAGATCCGTAAGTCATCACTGGCAACACGCACTGGTTGTACAATTTCGTTTTCAGGTTTTGAGGTATGTCTAACGAGAAGATGTGTCGTAGTTTCCCGAACGCTGCCCAACCGAGTTGAATTCGTCTATAGACCTCTCGGTCGAAGTTGGACTTACCTAGTCGGACTATTTTCCTAGGTACACATACTCGTCAACAACTTCGAGCTTAGTGCTCCCAACAACTACCGGCATAGGTGTGACATGGACGTTAAACATGACTTTTGTTTTGTCCATGTTCATCTTAAGACCTATTCGTCAGGCGACACTATTGAGCTCATTAAGCATAGTGCTTAGGTCCTCCAGCGATTCTGACATAAGGAGTATATCGTCGGAAAATCGAAGGTGAGTGATGTACCCGCCATTGATGTTAATACCGTATTCTTTCTAGTCTAGAAGCTTGAAAACGTCTTCCAATGTGTATGTGGTCTACGGTACTAAAGCCTTTTCGGAAACCAGCTTGTTCGGGAGGCTGGAAGTCGTCAAGTCTGCGTGCGAGACGATTCGTAATGACTCTCGCAAACAGCACATAGACGCAGTTCAGAAGGGAAATCAGTCTGTAGTTCTTCAAGAGAGCGTTATCACCTTTCTTGAAGAACAAGACCACCGCACTTCTGCTCCACGCCTCTGGAGTAGTGCCACCCTGGAGGACGAAATTAAAGAACTTCTGAAAGAATTCAAGTACCGGTCTTCCACCCGCTTTCAGAAGCTCCGCTGTAATTCAATCCTCGCCTGGGGCCTTGCCGTTTTTAAGGTGCTGGAGAGCCATTCTTATCTCGCTCAGACTGACGTCCGGGATATCTTCGGAATAGTGTCGGATAAGACTCGCTCTTGGATCGTTACTCACACTTGCGTGTGGCTCTAACAGCTGCCCATAGAACCTCTCAATCTCACTCAAAATCTCAGGAGTCCCGAAAACGATTCTGCCATACTCGGTCTTCAGCTTCGACAGTTGGCACTTTCTGGCAGACAGATCTCTGGCAAGGACTTTGGAGCTTTGGTTTCGCTCGATCGCTTCTTCAGTACAAGCTGTATTGAAGTTGCGTAAGTCCCGCCGCATGCATTTGGAGATCTGTTTGTTCAGTTGCCTGTATGCTGTCAAATATGTTGAAGTATGTAGCTTCATCTCATGTCTAACAGCCATGAGATTAAGAGTGTGATCGGAGAGTTTTTGTGTTCTTCTGCGGCGGGTCTTGCAGAACCTAGCTCTAACCGCATAGACAGTTTCCACGAGCTTGTTATTCGTATCGTCCACTTCAATGCAATCTTATAGGCACTGAAAACGGTTTTGTAACTCGAGCTGAAAAGTTTCGAGACTTTGGACTGTTCTAAAGACCATTCGGTGATCGCTACCAATTTTCACCCTCGCCATCACGGAGACATCACTGAACAGTGGTCGTCTGGTCGTCATAATGAAGTCAATCTCATTTTTTGTCGCACTGTCGGGGCTCGACCAGGTCCACTTCCTGTGGGGCCTATTTTGTAAGAAAGAGTTTATCATAAAGAATCCCTCTTTCTCCATGAAGTCGGCCAGCTGCTGGCCCCTTTGGTTCCGTTGCCCTATTCCAAATTTCCCTACTTTCAGCTCACCGTTCTCTCTTGTGTCTAGATTTGCATTGAAGTCTCCTATTAACACCGTATAGTGGGTTTTGGAGGAATGCATGGCTCTAGAGATATCCTCATACATTTACTCCACCTCCCCGTCAGGGTGTGCCGAGGTTGGTGCATAAACCTGTATGACCTTCAGCGAATACCGTTTGGTGATTCTGAGTATAAGGTACGCAACCCTCGTCGACACACTCTCATTCTTTACAACGTTGTTTACGAGAGACTTGTGGACGATAAATCCGACACCTCCTTGGGACAGATGGTCGCCCTCCCGGTGATAGAGCAAGTTGCCGGATTCGAGGATTACCGTGTTCTCCCCCTCTCTTCGGACCTCGGATAATCATATAATTTGCCAGCATAACTTGTCTATCTCTTCTTCCAGCTCCACGATCTTCTCGTCAGTCCTCAGGGTGCGTGCGTTGTATGTTGCCAGGTAGAGTCAGGTAGAGTCGTCGTAGGTGGCAACCGAACCTACACCGGAGATTCGTAGGACCCCTTGCCCCGCCGTTACCATGGTCTCCACCGTAGCCAGGAATAGTAAAATATATTATTATAATCAAAATGTAAAAAATTGTGCAACGCATGAAATAAGAGGCTTTTTATTTTATTTTATATTGTCACACAGTTCTTCTCACCGTGGTATAATGCCAAAAAGACTGACCACGTTTTCTTTCTGAAGGGCCATACTTAACTTCTAAGCGAAAAAATAACTATTCATCTTGGCACCAGTGGCGTCACCGCATTGGCCCCACTTACCAATAATATCGGCAGCCATTGGCTCAAATATGTATTCATTTCTCACAGATTCATATTCGCGCCGTTTACTCAGTTCAGTTCCTTAATTAATCACATTATGAGCTTATGATATTTTTATTGTCAAATACTAGGAAACTTAAATTAAATTAAAGCATTTTTGTGCTGCTTTAATCAATCTATCCAATCAATAGCTTTTTGCAGAAAACTCTAATCAGGTTCGATTCTGCCCACCCCCTCCACAGGATAGGGAATCCGTATAAAAAACGCTATCACACAAACACATTCAGACACTACACTAGTAGAGAACACTAGGACACACCGCGTTCGTTGGCGTACGCGACGTCACAGACACACCCCTACATGATATTCAGTACCCGTGATCCGGGGCGTTTTTAGTTTTGCGACCTGTCTCCCACATTACGATTATGGTAAAAGCCGAGGTTCGTACCTCCTACTGAGGGGCCCTTGAATCACATCGAGCCCCCTCGCCACCGACAGAATCATTGCACTCAATAGCTCGTAAGTCCTCACTTACGAGCCTAATTAGTTGAAGCTGTAAAGGCCGCAGGGCCAACAGAATACATTTTCAGAAAAAAATAGGCCTTCCAATAGATTGCCTCATAAGACGGCGACGCGAAGATGCGACGCTTGGCAGGTGGGTTGGCAACCACAGTTTTTTATTTCCTCGTTGTTATAAAAAAGAAGAGGCTAGCTATCCTGGTTTGTATCTATTTAAAAAGAGCTTACGCAAGTTAATTTCGAAATATATTCTAAAGTTAAACTCTGTTAAAATTTTGCATCGTACGTATTTTCGAAACAGATAGTATTTTACATTAGTTTGTCATTATCCACGTTAAAATTCTATCATTAAATTGCGCTCAACCGCAGCCATACAACCGCATATCTTCGCGAATTAATGTAACTGGTATTTAAGCCAACCAAATTTCACAAGCAAAATTCAATCGAGCCGAATAATAGCTAGCTAATTTGGAAACGCACGGGAGCTATAATGATGCATTTTGGAATAACCACTGCAGTGTACATCAGGCATTAACTAATCAGAATTAACGATTGTGCTTTGCGCGGGTTCCTGCAATATTTGTTGGTACAGCGAAGTCGTTACTTTACTGTTTTAGGTGATATCATATAGGTTTTATCGTTTTAATGTATATAATGTGTTAATTTTATCTAGATCAATTTTATACGTGGTAGAAACACGCTGCAGCTATATTATGGTTGTAACACGAATGGATCAGCCCGACCGGGAGGAGGGGGATCTTACCAAGATCCCACAGAACACCAGCGTAAAATAGCAGCTTAATGCTACTGTGTTCCTTATGGTGAGTGTAGAGAAACGGAGACTTTTTTTATTGAAATAGAGGTATTCCATCTTAGCTGGCATAACGCATCTTTTTTATTCTTGTTCGAGGATAAATGTAGATGTCTATGGGCCACAGGACTTACTTACCATTATATGGACTGTATGCTCGTTTGTCACCCTTAGTCTTTAAAAAAAATCAGGGTCCCATGGCTTTTATTTTTACCTAATGTTGAGAATCGTCCATGTTACGAGTACCTGTAACTGATGAGCATGTACGAAAGAAGCGATAGTGGGTGACAATTGTGAGAGTTTATGATATGATCATGCTTAAAAAAAACGGTTAACGTTAATTTCTATGTAAGCGAGCAACCTTTTTCTACCCCAGCCAGCACTAATGAAATGGCTTTAAAAACCACGTGATTGGCGTTACGGGAAAATAAAGCGAGGAAATTGTCTGAGGAATAGAAATATTTCGAGGATATGTGAAGTCCGTCAACACGCACTGGAGCAACGGTGGGCAAATTTCTCCATAACCCATTCATAAAAAAGAAAAGATCTGTGCCCAACTATGTGAAGTAAAAAGGCTGCAACCGTCAACACGCACTGGAGCAACGGTGGGCAAATTTCTCCATAACCCATTCATAAAAAAAAGTAAAGATCTGTGCTCAGCTATGTGAAGTAAAAAGGCTGCAATTTTATTTTACTTTTACCATATAACTTTCACTGTATATATAAATTAAAAAAAAATAAAACTTACCTCCCCAAATATCGAAATAGGTATTATTAAAAAATACCATTATTCAACAAATGAAATTTCTGTAACTTCTGGTCATTGCGAAATGCCACTAGATTATTAAGAAGCTTAAAAGAATATAGACCGAAAATGTGAAATGCAAAACGAAGTGTAGGCGAAGCCTGTGAATGACGTCGTTTAGGAATAAAACGAAATATTTGATCACGGGACGTTATTTAAATTGGCGGCTTATTTCCAAACGCTTGTTAATATTCGAGTCTTGAATTGGTGTTGTTAACGGACGCTAACAACCTTTATTTTTTTTCTTATATTTGAAAAATTGTTAAGAAAAAATGACTCTAGTTATTAAGTGGCGAAGCTTGCGAAGACACTTATTGATTTCACGATGTGTGTCCGTCTGTCCGTCTGTTCGTCTGTCCCACGATTATCTCGAGAAAGGTTTCGAATTTTCAAATCCTGTTTTCAGCAATCGATTACTGATCACCCAGGCATATAAACCTCCTATTTTGAAACTGATTGCTCAACGGCAACCGTTAGAAACCGCTACAAAGCTGATTGCTTCGCCACTTTGCTATGCTGTTAGCTTGCTAGGTTTATTATATTCTAGGCTATGTTAATGTTATAAAGCCAATCCTCTATTCCATTTGACATCACGTGGATTGTTAGTACATTTATTTCGTCACACCAGTTTATCAAAAAAAAAAAATGATGCCGACCATTATAATATTGTATTTCAACGCCTGTAGCCGAATAAGTTACTTCCAGAGAACACGAACTGATAGCTTTGTGTTACGTCAATTACTAAACTGAAATACAAATTTTGTTTTCAGACGATGCGGGGCTGTCATTTCACATCAACGTGTATTTTGAAAGTGCATTGTCAAGTCGAATTTGTACAAATTATTACCTCTATATATAAAACTCAATTGCTGTCCGTTTGTCTCGCTAAAACTCGAAAATGGCTCGATTGAATTTGATGAAATTCTTTGTGTATATTTGACTGGGTCCCTGGATGGTTAAGTTTCACAATTGGATAGGCGACGCTGTTGCAGAGATCCAGAAATCACCCGTGCGAAGCCGGGGCGTATCACCAGTTCAAAATAAAATAGAGCGGTGAAATAGCAATGTAAGAGAATTTCACTACTCCATATCATCCCATGGGTGTACGAGGCAACAGAAGGAAAGTAAACTGGATAAAGGAAGGAGTACCTTCCTGATAACAATACAAAAAATAAAAAACTGCCTCCTTCTAAGTGTGGCAACTATAAAAGAACCCCTTATTATGCAATGTATGGGAGATGTTTACCTTTGGACGTTAGATAGGCTGTAATGATAATGATAATAAATAAGACAGATGTGTGTTTACAGAAAATGTTTCAAATTATATTCGTCTTAATAACACCTTTTTTTTTCAACTTTTCGAGAACACTTTCCCAAAATGCACATCATGTATTTTTAGAAGACTAAGCAATTCTTATCATACTGGTTAGATAGTTTGATAAGTCCACCGATAACATTAAAGTTGAGAACACGGACGAGATAATTACACTGAAAACTATCGGAGGCCGAAACATTTTTGTTTGTTTTCCTCAATTGTCTCTACAAGACTCGGGCATTATACAAAAGTGCTTAACTTTATGTAGGAGTAAAAGAGAAATGTAAAAGGAATAGAAATTAATCTACGTTAATAAAAAAAATCACAAGATAACCCACTTGCTTTCATGCATCAGAAGCAATCTTAAAATTTGGCACTAAATCTGTAACTGCTAACGAGCTCAGGCACAAATATAGGAAATTGGGTTAACCAGACAAACTACGATCTCTCATATCAAAATATTTGGTTAATTGAACAAGATTCAGTGTTGTTGATTTACTAGTTGTCGTTAATAATATATATATATATATATATATCTAATATAAACTTTGTAAGGACTTCACTACCCCGTATCGTTTCATGGATTTCATAAGCAAGCGTGAAACTGAAAACGGGAATGAGCAACAGCACTTTACTTAGTTAGAAATAGAAAAGAAGATTGAACCTACTCAGATGGAGATCAAGAAAGAAAAGGAGACCAAGACAGAAAATGAGTAGTAATAAATTAAAACGTTTTCTTCATTTTTGTCTAAAAAAAATTATATCTTCTTGTCGAAGACATATCATCGTATGCGTGAGCGTGACAGAGTATGTCTGCAACATTATGGTAGCAGTACAAATGGATCGGGTCGACCGGAGAATTAGACTTTTTCACATACGGCAATAAGTTCCTTAGACGACAGAGTAATCTTACGATAGCAGTGGTTCTGCGGCTTATTTCAGTGAACTGTTTTCCACAGTTATTTAATTATTATTTTAGTCTTTTTCTTTATACAAATAAATTAAAATTGTAAAGATTGATGATATTTCCGTGTTTATTCTCCTCCTCCACGGCTGGACCGTGTATGATGAAAGTTAAAATAATCACGAAATAAATGTTAAATTATTTTCATCAAGATCCAGTTTGTAAAAAATTTTTCTTCGTCTATATTGCCGTTCTTAAGATAAAAGTTAAAGAGAATAACGTAGCCTTGCTTTCATAAAAGTTCTTCATCTTTTTTAATATCAAAGAAACTGCCATTCAGTTTTTGCTACACTAATTACTCTTTCTAACCTACTGTCGTATTGCAATTTATTATTCCATTCCTCCCAGTATTGCATTTATTTTTCTTAATAAATTTTATTCTTACCAAGATTTTTCATACATTTAATATATTACCTGGTTTGCTAATAGTGATAAACGAGTTATTCTTTATTTTTAATAGCCGTGTTTCGCTAATGACTATTAAAACTAATTTTAATATTTTAATATCTCAAGCATGCTTTTTAATCCAGCATATATCCCACACCTGGGCATAATCCTCGGCAATCCTCTTCTCATCTCATCTGAAAGGGTTTTATAAAAAGAAAATGTTCACAGCACTGCACGTTGACGGAATCAACATGAATTCTCGGATATGCAGAAACTACCACGATGAATTCCTTCAATGCCAAGCACTTGGTAAGTCACCACTTATAATTGCAAATTTTCATTGGCGCCTCGGGGGATCGAATCTGGCTTGCTCGCGTAAGTATTGTTTCACGTAGGTAATTTATCGCGAGCACGTAGTACCTGAATTACCATGGCTGTTCGTTATTATTAGTTAGAACTTTATAAGTAATAAAACTAATTTCCATGAGCCGCGTTTGATAAAAAAACAAATAAACTAAATGTCATCACTATTGATTTCCAACTACCGATGAAACCAATTGTATCTAACGGCTATGAACCTATATTCCGACTTAACGAACTGTAAGCGCACAATTTCTCTGAGCTCTCCCGACCATTTCGCGAATGGTGACAATTTTATTTTACCGCAAAGAAACTCAATCGTTACTGTTCAAGTGTAGCGAAGAAATTTTATAAATTTTTCTTTTACCCGACTGTTATTTGGTTTTTCACAGCAACGAATCGGAAGTTTAATCACGTCTAAAGAAATGAAATCGAAATATTAATATTTATCATCCAATGGCAGCATGAAATATATATTCTTTGTAGTAAATGCAAGAAAAAAAATATATGGGATATGTACCTGAATTTCAAATTATTTGTTTGGTGAGAGTTTCCATGTAAATATTGGTATCAACCAATGCACTAATCTTACCCGCTTATTACAGATTTTTAAAGCATATATTAAGTATTCACCTCCTAATTTGCATTTTAATTTATGCTGGTGACATTTTACACGTTGACGGGGGCAGAACAAACTTAGAAAAGAGAGTAAATATATGGAAAGACACGCTTGAAAATGGTGAAATGCAACTAAATGTGGCCAAGACCGAGTAAATAGTTTGCGGGAGTGCAAATCCCGAATACATAAAAATAGGCTCTGAATACGTTTTGAAAACGGATAAATTCAGATACCTTGGATCTGTTCTGCATGAATCAGGGAACATAGATTATGACGTTAAAGCCCATATTGCTGCAGCTTGAAGTAAGTGGCGAGAGTTTAAGGGAGTTTTCTGCAATCGTAAGATATCTCTCTAGTATTATTTGACTCGTATTAATATACATATTAAGGTAGTGATACCAGCCCAGAAGCTTTTCGTCACGGATATGAAAATACTGCACCAGATATGTGATGTTACAAGGTGAGACTGCATACGTATCTAGGTGGGAAAGTCAGTAAAGATAGTATGGTCACGTCCTAATTAAGCCGCTAGAGTACATTTGAAGAAGACGCCTAAGTACCATTGCGATAGGAGAAAGACTACGCAGCAGACATTAAAGGCTTTAACTCAGTGTAAGGTCGGATGTGAAGGTTAACAGACAGTACAAAGGACGTTTCAGACCGGGCAAAGTGGAGGCAGATGAGTAGGAAGCCGGACCCTGCCAGTAACCGGGATAATTTATTACGCGTTAGAGCCATGCTGCTGCTATATTAATAGTATAGTTGTAGCACGAATGGGTCGGCTCAACCGCGGAAGGACCACGCTCTCACAGAATACCAGCGTAAAATAGCAGCTTAATGCTGCTGTGTTTCGTATGGTGAGTGTAGAGAACCGGAGATCTATTTTACTGAAAAAGAGGCATTCTATCTTAGTCCTCACGGCTGACAACGCATCTGCATTTTAATTCGCAAACGAAGATAGATAAAGATGTCTATGGCCCACAGCAACTACTAACCATCAGGTGGACTGTGTGCTCGTTTGTCAGCCTAATTCTATAAAATATCTTTTAAAAGAAGAAGGCCCGAATTATTTTTTTTTAATTTACATGATAAAAATAGTCTTAGACTTATTTTAACTTTGAAAAACTTTTGGATATGCATACCTAAATGCTTTGCAAAGTAAAAGTCTAAAGTGAAAATAAAAAAAAAACATTTTTTTCAGTATATGCTACTTTGAAACTTTTATGACCATCAAAATCAACATTCGGTTCTAAAAGTGAGACTTCTACAGATATTAATCGACACGACTTTTTGTCTGAGCAAATACCGAGCCACTAGAAATTCGAAGAATAAGTTTTAAACGACCTATTGCTGGCACGCTTTACCAAAACGACTGGTACCTAGAAAATCGAAAGTAACAACTCAAAATGTTTATATACCTTGTTTCCTTCTCAGAATCTGGACCGATTTTAATTTAATTTCTAAAAATATCGCGGACGGAAGTATTGCAACTGTGTCTCTATTTCTTCTTTAATTTTAAGAAGTATATTACATTTGTAATAAAAATTTGACAGTTTTAGTAATCTTAGAAATTGTTTTTCTATTATCCAGGGAGAAAACAGAGAATTTCATTTGTATGGACCAAAGGCCGCTCGTATATCCTCTAATATTCTGAATTTTATTTCCATACGCCCTCACCCTTGAAGTAGTCGTCAATTCAAGGTTTTTTAAAACATTATTTTTACTCTTATTTAGGTACTTTAGTTTCACATTAATATGCACATATTACGTAGGCAGATACACATAATTTGAAGCATTTTCGTGATTTCCACTATTGCACGCCTCACAACGTGACGTAGTGCTCTATTCTCGATATGTGGCCATACCTCAACTTCGCTACATAAAATCGTTCTTATTCTTTTAGCTAGACGTTAATTCCAATTATTTTTTAGTTTTAGTTATTGTAACGTTGATAACGTTACAATAACTACAGACATTGATATATAAGATTAGTTTATTTTCTTTTTGATTCATTTTAGATTACATAACAAAAAAAAAACTATTGAAAAAATTTATGGACTGCGGTCCGTTTTATGTGCGTCGATGAGTCTTCTCGCTTAATAGAAATGTAAGCAATATATATATATATATATATATATATATATATATATATATATATATAAAGTATTAAATAAGATTTAATATTTTCTAAAGCCTGACACCATCGATGGCAGAAATGAATGTGTGGAAAGAACATGGCAGAACCTTAGGGATGGAATGGTAAGTGCAGCGGAAGAAGGGTGTGGAACAATAAAAAGAGGCAGTAGTAAAAGAAGAGATGCATGGTGGAATGATGAAGTGAAAGAAGCTGTAGAGAAGAAGAAGAAAGCATGGTTAGACTAATTGGCCTCTAGTAATGATAAGGATATGAGAGAGAAGATGAAAGAAAGATATAAGCTGCAGAAAGTTCACACGAAAGCATTGATTGAGGAAATGCGTGAAAGGTGTAGAATGGAAGCGGACGAAAGGTTGTCGCACAACTTTAAGGAGAACTCCAAACTCTTCTGGAAAGAGGTTGGAAGGACCCGAAGTGGTGCGACGGCCTTAAGAATGAACAAAGTGCTTTCGAGAACTAATGACGTCCTCTCAGACAAATCGGACGTCATGCAGCGATGGAGCGAATTTTATAGAGAAATGTATGCGTGTGATGATCTTAGTGAGGGATCCGGGGATGACGCCGTGACTGGTACGCCAGACCTGGACCTCGATGACACTGAGGTCATCAGTATGAAAGAGATTGAACGTGCGATTCGAAGTTTGAAATGTGGTAAGGCTGCGGGACTAGACAGAGTTACTGCTGAAATGGTCAAGTATGGTGGGCCTCGCGTCTGGGACAGCTTTTATCTGCTGTGCAATTTGTGCTGGCGGACGGGGGATGTCCCGGATGATTGGCGATCCGCAGTCATTGTGCCTTAATATAAAGGTAAAGGTTCACATTTTGACTGCGGGTGCTATCGGGCGATCAGCATGACCAGTTTAGCAAGTAAAGTTTACTCGAAGGTTTTGACACGTAGGATGCAAGAGAAATCGGAAAGATTTCTATGGGAGGCACAATGCGGATTAAGACCTGGAAGAGGATGCACGGATCAAATGTTTTCTCTACGCATGATCACGGAGAAGCTTCTGGCTGCTAACCAGAAGATTTTCTGTGCTTTTGTGGATCTTGAGAAAGCATTTGATAAGGTTGTAAGGAAGAAAATGTGGAAACTTTTGCCGGGGTACGGTGTGGATGGTCGATTGCTAAGGGCTGTGCAGTCACTTTACTGTGACTGTAAAGCCTGTGTGCGGGTAGGGCATGACCTGTCACCCAAGTTTAGCGTCCAAACGGGCGTAAAACAGGGTTGTGTCATGTCTTCCTGGCTGTTCATTCTGTATCTCGACAGCTGTTTACAGAAGCTGAAAGATAGCTATTTGGGTATGAAATTGGGTACCATAAAAGTAAATTGTCTGCTGTATGCTGATGATGCAGTGCTTATTGCACCATCAGAGGCAGAACTGCAGGCATTAGTCACGTGTATGAAAGAGGAATGTGAAATTAAAGGTCTCCGTTTGAATGCTAATAAAACTAAGGTTCTGGTATTTGAAAGGGACGAAGAGAGAACGAAGTGCGAAATATGGGTAAATCAGGAATATCTTGAACAGGTAAATGAAATTGTATACTTGGGGAGTGCTTTTAGCCGGGATGGTAGATGTGATTTAGATGTGGACAGGCGTGTCGCTGCTGGGAACAAAGTCAATGGTGCCCTGACTGCGTTAGTCAAAAGGCAAGGCGTAGTGAAGAGTGCACGCCTTGCAATACATAACGCAGTGTTGGTACCGACTTTGTTATATGGCAGCGAAACCTGGGTATGCCAGAAGAAGCATAAAAGCAAGTTGAATGCAGTGGAGATGCGATCTCTTCGTAAAATGTGCGGCGTTACCATGGCCGACCGAAAGCGAAACGAAGAGATTCGCAATATGGCAGGTTTGAAAGATGACCTTATCACAAAAATTGATAAGGGCGTGCTTCGATGGTTTGGGCACGTTGAGCGAATGAGTGAAGACCGAATGGTGAAGAAAGTATATAGCGCGAAAGTTAATATTAAAAGGTGTCGAAGTAGACCGAGACTAACTTTCGAAGACCATTTGAGCAAACTGCTCGAAGAGGGGAGGGTCAAGAGTACTCGGATACCTAGACGTGCATGTATGAAGAAGACAATGAATCTGAAAGAAGCAAAAGAGGTATGTAAGGATCGTGACACTTGGCGATCTGTTCTCTCTGGCTACCCCGTCAGGGATTGTGAGTGAAGATAAGTAAGTAAGTAATATTTTCTAAGGAGGATTTCTATATATAAAATATTTTATTATGTACAATATTTAAAAGTATAATAAAAAAAACTAAAACTGTTAACTTAATTATCATACTGTCCTACTCCCCGCGGTATCGTGCAAAGAACGCTGGCTGCGTTTCCCCGCTGAATGGCTATACTTAGCATTTGAGCGAGAAAAGAACCAGCCCTCTTATCACCAGCAGCAACGACGGATCCCTATTGATTTTTGTTATTGAACTCAACACCGATTAAAAGTTATTTATTTTAAAAAAACGCTCATGGGGTGTGCGCATTTGGATTTTCCAAACAATTTTTTTAGTGTCAATGTTAAAGTAGAAATAAATACACGTTCCCTTTACAGCCTCAGAAAATGCTATATATACATATAGCACATACACTATCAAATATATACATCAAATATTAATGTTTTATATTTTATATCGTCATCATTTTCACAATTACAGCACATCGCAAGTCCACTGCTGAAACATAGGCTTTGCCCAAGGTACGCCACAAAACACGCTCCTGGACCACCATCTTCTATCGACTTCCTGCATCTCGTACCAGGCATCACTCCAACTAGCCATTATTTATTATTTATACAAACATTACTTTGTAATTTTACAAATTCTTTATGTTACTTTTTCGTTTAAATAATATAATATAATGTTGAATACGTACAACAAATTTTAGAGCAACTGTCAAAACATCGGTTAGATTCCTAACTAACAATAGCGAAAAGCATTTCGACATATCGGAAACCGATTCCACAATTTCACTCATTGAAAAACTTTGTGTTGAAACGTAATCTGTACTGTATCGTAAATAAATATCTGTCAGTACATATGAATTTATTCATTCATTCATTTATAACGGAGCCGTAGTAGCTCAGGGGCTGAGCGCTCGCTGTAAATTTCACAGTACACGAGGAATCTTGGTTCGATCCCCGCCAGCACCAATTAAATTGTTATTTGCAATGTTAAGTGATGATTTACCACGTGCTTGGCGATGAACGAAAACATTGTGAGGTTACCTGGATGTCTGAGAAATAAGAAAAAAAATATTTCGAAGACATGTAATTTTCGGTGACACGAGTTAGGACAGTGCGGTGGACATTTCTCTGCCCTAAAACCCTCTCAAAAATTAGAGGAGGCCTTTGTCCAGCGGTGGAACGTATATAGGCTGTAAGTTTAACTTTGACGTTTCCTTTATACCAGCGAACCAAAGTTGACTGCTGAACATAAGCCTTCCCTAAGGAATGCCATAAAGCACCTGCATCCATCAACTTCCTGGATGTCTTAACAGGTCGCCACTCCATCTAGTAGGGGGCCGCCGTACACTTTGTCTTCTGGATCGAGGCTGTCACTCAATAACCTTTCTTCTTAAACAGTTGTCGTTTCTTAGAGCTATATGGACGGCCCATTGCCACTCTAACTTACTAATTCATACTAACGGTTTCATACTCGCAATTATTATCATTTACACATCCTTCTAACATATACAAAAGACTGTTGGGTATTATGTATAATAACTTCTTATTAATCCTAAATAGCGTACATACGTACTGTACCTTAACATAAACTAAATAAAATCGTGCAAAATTTTGTAGGCATTTCCTTTCTCCTATTTTTGCAACACTCTTTCACTCATGGCAAAAATGGAGTAATATATTCTGTTAAGTCTAGGGTTTTATATGTGCGATAAAGAGTTAAAGTTGAGTTATTATAAGAAAAAAAATAACAAGGAATGACCGATGAACGTGATCAATAACTAATATTTTTAATATCCTCATACTCGCTACCAAGTTTTGTACAGTTAACCCAATTTTTTTTGTATTGGAAACGAAGCTTGAAAGTTCGGGCATTGTTCTGAGTCCTCACATTGTTCAAGAACGTAGAATAAAAATACCTTACAAAAGTGAGGGTAAATTGGAATCGGTAAAATAAAATGAATGCGTAATCAATTTTCCGTTTTCACGCTTCACCTATTTCTTTATATTGAAAATTATATTTGACGCAGTGATGCTTAGATTGCTGTAGCTCAGGGTAAAAGCGCTTGCAAATAATTTCATAGTGTCCTAAACAATGATAGTGAAGCAAATGAAAGAACCGTGGCAGCTCAGATGATTAGCACTCGCTGTAAGTTTCACAGTACGCGAGAAACCCGGGTTCGATCTCCGCCGGCACCAATGAAATTGTTAATTGCAATTTTAAGTGCTGATTTACCACGTGCTCGGCAGTGAAGGAAAACATCGTGAGGAAACCTGCATGTCTAACAGATAATAAAAAAAAATATATTTCGAAGACGTGAAGTTCGCCAACGCGCATTGGGGCAGCGCGGCGGACCTTTCCTTGCCCTACAACTTTCTCAGAAATGAGAGAAGGCCTGTGCCCAGCAGTGAGACGTGTATATAGGCTTTAACTTTAACTAAGCAATGATTGAACTAACCCGTCTAAATGTATGAAGTGGTTAGTGACAATGATGCCATGCTGTAGCTTTATTATAGTTATAACACGAATAGATTGGCTCGAGCAGGGAAAGACCACGCTCTCACAGAATACCAGCGTAAAATAAACGAGTTGTCCCATCTTAGTCCTCAGGGTACACATGATTTTCTTTTTTGTGCAAATCTATCTTTTGAATAGTTATCACTCTTAAATTTTCGACATTTACTAATTAAAGTAAAATTTCAGCCATTAAATATCAGACTGGGCTTCAGTAATGTTGGCTGACTTTTTATTATCATCAGCATTGCTTGTCATAAAACACTGAAATTTGCAGGTTCGGTCGTCGCGCAACGTGAGACCTGAAATTAGCTGGAATAATTTTTATCTCTTAAAATATTTGTAAACATCATATTTAGTTATCATGTATTAAGATTAGCACTTTCAGAAAATTAAAGGTTATTTCGCGTTGTGTAATTTCCCACATATAGCTAAGTCAAGTAGTTAATATGCCAATATGTACAATTTTAAGATATTTTTATTTATAAATTTTTAGATCTTTTACTGTTAAAGAAAGTATTGCTAAAACAAAATAGGTAATTAAATTACCTATCGAGTCATATATAACACTCTAGAATAAGTAATAGCTAATTTAAACGGGAAAAGCGAAAAAAAATAAATAAATGAGTGGCAAGCGGCTCACTTTACTGTAAAGCTCCGGAGTATGTAAGGGGCTCCGGAGCTTGGTTAAATAATATACAATCACTACGACGAAAAAAGTGAACAACATATAGTGAAAAACAGATAGTCAACAACGCATAGTCGACAACCGACGCACCAACCAACGCAAAGATTCCCGCCGAACAGTTCAGCCGTTGAACCGCTAGCCACTGCCATGCCATTCGTATCGATAGTATGTATTTTAGAATAGAATAGAATAGAATAATTTTTTATTCAATATAGATCACATGTGTAATTCTTATTGAAAGTCATTTTTTACTTTACCACTGGTTCGAAAAAAAACCTCCGTCCTGGGAAGAACCAGCAAGAAACCCAGCGGGACTTTTTTTAAAGCAAATTTTACAATAATGGTTATACAACTATATAAGTACAAAATTTATTTTAGAAACAGCTTGGAAGCGATCACCTCATTCCCAGGGGTTATTATCAACCATGTATTCATTTATACTATAATAACCCTTTTTATACCGTTTCAACTTAACAAAACATTTAAACTTGCTAATAGAGAGAGCCTGTACACTTTCCGGGACCCTGTTGTAATAGCGTATACATTGCCCCAAGAATGAATTACTGACTCTGTGGAGTCGAGAAACTGGTATCACTAGCTTGTGTTTATTCCTAGTGTTTACAGAATGCATATCACTTTTTTTACTAAAACTACCTTTGTTTTTGTGAACATACATTAAATTTTCGTAAATATACTGAGAGGCCAAAGTTAATATATTTATTTCTTTAAATTTATCTTTAAGAGACTCTCTCAGTTTTAGGTTGTAAATAGCTCTAATGGCCCTCTTCTGTAAAATAAAAATAGTTTCTGAATCAGCCGCATTTCCCCATAGCGAAATCCCATAAGACATTATGCTATGGAAATAACTGAAATAAACTAATCTAGCTGTCTCGACACTAGTGGGACCTCTTATCTTTTCTACAGCATAGGCTGCAGAACTTAGTCTGCTTGCTAGTTTGGATATATGGGGGCCCCACTGAAGCTTTGCGTCGAGAGTGATGCCAAGAAAAACAGTGGATTCAACAGGGCTCAGTTCTTCCCCATTTAAAAACACATTGGTTCTCAGATTTTTAACATTCGTTGTTGTAAATTTAATACATTTAGTTTTATTCCCGTTTAAATGTAAATTATTAACGTTAAACCAATGCACTAATTTTGATATAGCATTATTCACTTCGTCACATTTAAATGATTGACGTTTAAGTTTAAAAATCAAAGAAGTATCATCAGCAAATAATACTATATCATGTCTATCCTCTACAATAGAAGGTAAGTCATTAATATACACTAGAAATAGGAATGGGCCGAGAATTGAGCCCTGAGGGACACCCATTAGTACAGGTGAGCCGGAAGAACTTTTACCATTGATAATAACTTTCTGCATTCTATTACTTAAATATGAAATTATAATTTTAAGCGCTGTGTTCTTGACACCATAGTGTTGTAGCTTCCTGATTAATGTCTCATGGTGAACGCAGTCGAAGGCCTTGGAAAGGTCACAAAATATACCCAAAGCATCCTCTGAATTCTCCCATGCACAAAAAATATGTTTAATAAGCTCAACTCCAGCATAGTACCCCACTGACGGTTGACGAACCCCGGAATCTATAGGTGCAGAACGTGAGCGAGTCGTGTAGTACCTTCAATAACATTTATTCCGCGAGTATCGCCCGTCCAGCACATTACCAATAAAGGGGCTTAAGGGGGTGAACTAGAGGTCTGGCTCTTGTCTCATTTCTGAGAAATTTGTTTTCACCCCAAAGCAAAAAACTTGACTTGCCCGCGCAATGTGGTTGGTAACAGAGATCATCTCCTTAAAAGCCCAACAGCTAGAGCTTAGATGTTATTTTGTGTTCTTTATAATAATAAATTATTATATACTTATAAATGTTGTTTTTTGTGGAGTAATATACATTTTCATGGTACTATGCGTGCTTATTCTATCAAGAGGTTATAATTTTGATCGAAAACTTGTTTGGTTTGGGTATTTCTTTACAGGAAAGCTTTGTCTTATCTACTTTTTTTAATTAAAAAATAAAAAAGTTAAAAAAATGTATATTTATTATAGGCAACATAGCACTAATAAACTGGAGAAATTATTGTAGTTAGATAATGTCTTACAAGTTCATAATTGGGTGTAATCCCAGAGAAAATTATATTTTTTACCGTCAAGCAAAGCCTCATCGCCCAAGTGCTTTTATAATACTTGGGGGAAAAACAATAATTGGTTTTTGTGTCATTAATTAGTAATCTCTTTGAACTTACAGATCATATTATTTTCAACTTGAAAAGACTGCAAAGATATTACAAATTTTTCCTAGTCATTACTTGACGGCTTTAGGCAATTGGATAAAGAATTATTAATATCGCGTTTATGAAAGAGAAATATAACAAAAATCGTTTTATATTAATTTAATTTGCCAATTCTAAGTAACGTGTAATAGCGGCGACAGGTGAGCTCCAGGCTATTGAATAATTAGACTTAGCGACGCAAAACAGATCCAAATCACATTTCAAATAAAGTTATATAATATGTCAAAATAAAATTTAAAAAAACTTATTAAAAGCATCACTTTTTTCATTAGTTTTATTTTATTTTATAGAATAAGGGTGAGAAACGAGCACACAGTCCACCTAATGGTAAGTGGTTGCTGTGGCCCGTAGACATCTTCATCTATCTTCGTTTGGGAATTAAAATGCAGATGCGTTGTCAGCCGTGAGGACTAAGATGAAATGCCTCTTTTCCAGTAATAAGGGTCTTCGGTTCTCTACACTAACCATACGAAACACTGCAGCATTAAGCTGCTATTTTACGCTGATATTCTGTGAGAGTGTGGTCCTTCTCCGGTGGAGCCGACCCATTCGTGCTACAACTATACTATTAATATAGCTGCAGCATGACTCTACCACGTAATGCTACGAAGTGTGACTCTTAATTGATGTGCATTTGTTCAAAAAAAATAATTTACCGCCCGCGCCATTTCATTCCTTGGATTACGTAAGGGGCAACAGAGGGAAACAAATCAGGAGATGGCACCAACGTCTGTCTAATAACGACTTAAATTAAAAAACTGTGGTTGCCAAATCGCTTTCCGAGCGTGGCAACCACAGTAAACTACCTTCCAATGAGGTAATTTATGGGAGAAGCGTATGTTCAGCAGTAGATTTAAATAGGCTGAAATGGTACGGTAACGGCAAAAAGAATAAAATAAATTCGATTTAATAACTTCCTGTTTTCTTCGATACCTTAACTATCTTTGATTAGGGATTCAGCGATCAGAAACTATTAAAAGAAAAATTTTACTATTATAAGTAATTTCAAGGATTTTGCAAGTTTTTTACTTTTGTTAAACAACAAAAGTAAAAACTTTATCTATCAGAGTCACAAACGTGACAACAGTCCAGTTTGTAGTTAAAATCTACTGCAGCCAATGGACTTTTTTACTTTTTGCAATTAAAATATAAAACTTTAGTCTGTTTTTAGTTGTCGGTAGTTAGAAACCGGACATAATATGACATGAGCAGTTGGCAGTGTTTTCAGTATTCAAGGATGTTAAAATGGAAAAATATATCAAAATATCAGAATATCAGTGTGAAATGGTACATGAACAAAGACAGACTTTCGTAAACGTCTCTGGTGGCTGACGATTCATTTTGCAGGTATGCTCTCTACTTTCTATCATTATAATGCAAACTGTTCAATCTCTCCACTCCACGTTACTTGAAAGACCGCTTCAAGTCCAACTCTTCTTCTCACGATTGTCATTTGCGTTTAATAGTTATTCCAACTATTCATCCTCCTTTTCACATATTCGACCCATTTTTCCTTCAAAAATATGCTCAAGACTCATTACTTCGCACTCTATATACTTCTCTTTCTTTCTTGAATTTATTATACTGATATACAAATGTCACCATCTTTAAATAAACTTGTTTTTACGAATTTTATCGCGTGTAACTAATTTTATTTAAATGTGTAGTGTTCGCGTAAATATAAGAAATCGTTATGTCACCATCTTTTGCTATTTTTTTTTTACTAAACTCTAATAGTGTTGCAGTTGATCATTGGCAGAGGTAGTCACGTAACATCTAGTAAGCAGTATGTTCCTTTGCCTCCTCTTCTAACAAAAAAAGAAACAGAAGCGAAATCGGACTATTTGACGTTACCATCTTAAATATAAATGTCAGTCGTTAGTAAATCTCAACCACGGAAATAACGAATCTCCTAACCAACAATGAAGCAATATTCCAAGTTAACGAAGCGTAAACGTACGATTACTTTGAGCGTACTCAACCGTTTTGCAGACGGTGACGAATTTACCTAATCGAAAAAAATGATGTCCGTTTATTGCTTTTGTTTTGAAACTTTTTTTTATTATTTTACAATTTACTTCAGTAACTTAATACTTCATGTTAATGCTACAATTAAAATTAAAAATAAATTCCTTTTATCTACCTGAAATAACATGTTGTAAACAATTTTTCTAAATCATGGCAATGGCCGTAAAATTTACAGTATCAATAAGGTTCTGATTTATAACACGTGCCTGAAGCAAAACATTAACAATAGAATATATTGAGTCGCTATACGCTCGGCGGAATAACAGTTTCATTAATCCTTTATAAGTGCAAAATACATGTGTGCATCTGTAGGACGTAAATAGACTGCAGCTCTATTATGTTTGTAGCACGAATGGGTCGGCTCGACTGGGGAAGGACAACGCTCTCACAGAGACCAGTGTAAAATACATACTGTACTTCGTATGGTGAATGAAAAGAACCGAAAACTTTTCAGTTCTCGGGGGTGAAAACGCATTTTATTTTAATTTTTTTAATACAATAAGGGTGACAAACGAGCACACAGTCCACCTGGTGGTAAGTGGTTGCTGTGGTCGGTAGACATCTACATCTATCTTCGTTTGCGAATGCAGATGCGTTCTCAGCCGTGAGGATTAAGATGGAATACCTCTTTCCAGTAAAAAGGGGTTTCCGGTTCTCTACACTCATTATAAGAAACACAGCAGCATTAAGTTGCTATTTTACGCTGGTATTCTGTGAGAGCGTGGTCCTTCCCCAGTCGAGCAGACCCATTCGTGCTACAACTATACTATTATTATAGCTGCAGCATGGCTCTACCTCGTTTAAATTCTTAATAAAGGATAAATATAGATGTTTATGGGCCACAGAAACCATTTATCATCAGGTGGACTGTATGCTCGTTTATCACCATTATTCTTTAAAAAAGAAAGAGAAAGAGAGAAAGGCTGCAACTTAACGTGGTACAAGTCTATAAGTACAACTGGTCGTATGTGGATATTGATCATAGATAACTGTAACAAATTTAAGAGAAAACTTTTAATGCGTTATCACTTCAAAAATAGAATCATGAGGGAGGAATGCTGAAATTATATTGGATGTACCATAACCTCCCTTATATTGATTTCTACCTAGTCAAAGTGTTGAAATAACTTATTATCTATTTTTTTTTTATCTTAATATATTCTATTTTTAAAACATTTTTTTGGAAATTAGTATACAAAAATTTGAATATGACCGAAATTTGTTTTCAAATTTTGAAATACTTTCCATTTTGTATTGGTTTGAAATTGTGCACTTTTAAATTTGGTTTTAATACAGAAAATTAGAAAAGTGATTCAGTATTGAAAATTGAAAAGCCTTTCTCGTTGTTTTCTGGTTTTATGATATTCAGACGCTCATTTCACTTTGTTTTGAACTTTGAACATCGGAAAATTTCGAATACTATTAAAAATTTATTTTATTTGTCATACTCTAATAGAAGAATCTTCTATTTAACACCTTTACGGTTATAAACCAATAAGATGTTATCATAAATACAGGTAGGAAACTAATGCTCACAGATATTGGAGATAATAACAAGAAGTGTCAACATGAATTTAAAATAAATCAACAATTGAACACATAGAATTTTTAAAATTTCGTCTAACTGCTTGTAAATATGTCAATGCCATCAAAAACATAACTTGTAAAAAAACCAAGTCTCTCAACTCAGTTCTTCTACCGTAAAAAGTTGTGAGATCCATGTAATACCAAGTCGGGTAATTTATTCAGTCCCTACTTAAGGTCCTTTTTTCTTAAGTTTTACGTAATTAGCTAACCTAACAACATCTTACGGTGACCATATCAATATTAAAAATCTTTTATGTTTTAAATAAATTGCCATCGCATGAAAACACAATGTATATCTCAAGTAATACATATTACATTAAATTAGATTGTTTAATGTTTTTGATGGCATCTCATTTCTTTTTGTAGATAATTAAATCTAGGTACCAATCTACACCTATTATTCCATTATATTATACATATTATATAGGTACACTGATTCATTCACTGCAAATGTAACTTTGTAATCCTATATATTTATATGGGATTACAAAGTTATTTATGCAGTTAGTGTATCTCGAAAGCTGAACCGAAATTGCAAAATATTTAAATTTTTCCTCGATTCGTATACTATACAATAATTGCTTTCCAAATTGAAAGCTTCTATGGCTGCTAAAAGTGCGTTAGAGTTTTGATGATCGGTCAGTCAGTGAGTGACAAAGTTAAGAAATTTTGACTAGTTATAACTCTTAAACTACTACTTCAAATTTGATAAAATATGAAATATACTGAGTTTATACAATGTCTACTTGGTGACAGAAAATTCAGGCTTCTAGTTTTATCTACAACGAAGTTTTAGGGTTACGAAAAGGGCCTCAACTGCTTCGAGAAAAGGATGGTACGGCCGTGCCGCTTTTTTGCTCGACTTGGCGGGGGCACTACCGTGTTCCCAGATAAAATGATTCATAACATTTTGCTGATTACTATGAATGACGGTGCAAGAATATCCACCAACCCACATTATCCCGTAGGTATTGTGTTTGTAAGAGGTGTCAAAGAGAAATAAAATAGTACCATCTTCCTGATAACAGCTAAAACTAATAAAATTTACTGCGGTTACAAACCCACATTCCAAGTGTTGCAACTATGGCATAATCCCCCTATGAGGTAATCTATAGAGGAGGAGGCTAGTATTCAACAGTACAGTTTTAATAAGCTGTTACCACGGTGATGATGATGACGATTAATAAAAATCAATAACAACATTGAGTCTGATTGCTTTCGTTATCGATATGTTGATTTTATTATTATTATTTAACAGGCCAGCAGTTGAAACAACTGATATAAGCCCGTATCGTAGTTTCAAATGTATAATTATTCTAGTTTAGTTGTTTATCAAATCTGTTCTTGAATTGGAAAATAGTTTGTGCAGATATCAATTCTGATGGCAGCTGGTTCCATGCTTCAACCACTCTTTGGCCAAAAAAGTGCTTGTGTGGGTTATTATGTAACACCGCTTTAGTTAATTTGAAGAAGAGAAGTGATGTCCCAAAAATTTTCAACTTTGACAAATTTTCAAAATTTCAAAATTTTCTAGATCGTAATGTCCATGTATAATTTTATATGTTTCGTTTTCTACGATTTTTCCTTATATCAGTTTATTTTGTTCTACTTTACTACGTAATCTAAAAAGAATGGGTCATGAAACTCTCCCATTCAGGGTTAAATATAGAGTAATCTCCACGCTTTATAAACGGATTAGCGATCGCTATACTCGTTGATGATATAAAATAATCAGAATAGTAATGCCCAGATCGGTGACGGGACAAAAGCCTCTATCTCGTTTTTGTTACTTTACATACAGATGATATTATATTTTTCATCAACAAAGTTCTCTGTGAGAATCGCAGCTAAATTGTTTTATTAAAAACTAAATACTCTTCATTTAAAACCGAATAACCTTTTAAGCTGTCACCTTCCTTCCTGTAACGAGAAAGGCTCATGAGCAACGCTATCCCTTTTTTTATAGAATTATATAATTAATTTTTATAGATGCTTTGTCACCCCTGAGAACTAAGATGTAAAGCCTAGTTTCGAGTAAAAAGTCTCTCCGGTCTCTACACTCAATCGAAAAACAGCAGCATTAATCTTCTATTTTACGTTGGTATTGCGTAAAAACGTGGTCCTACCCCGGTCGAGCTGACCCATTCATGCTACAACCATAACGAATCTCTACTACGTAAGGACTAATTAAATATGTTACATTATTAACTATTTAGATTACAGTAGTTTTAAATAAAACAAAATAAGCAGCTATATTAAAGTTAAAGTTACAGCGCATACGCGTTCCACTGCTGGGCACAGGTCTCCTCTCATTTCTGAGAAGGTTTTAGGGCAAGGAAATGCGCTACCCCAATGTGTTGGTGAACTTGACATGTAATCGAAATTTTTTTTCTCAGATATTCAGGTTCCCTCACGATGTTTTTCTTCAACGCCGAGTACGATGTAAATCAGCACTTAAAATTGCAATTAACAATTTTATTGGTGCCGACGGGGATCAAACCCGGATTGCTCGCGTACTGTGAAATTTACAGCGAACGCTAACTATCTGAGCTAACACGGCATCGTTGTTGATCCAGTGGTGGGTTTGGATCCCAGGTTGGGCAAAAACCAATTTATTGGGTATTTATGACAACAAAACAGTAGCAGACTGGAGTCAGGAAGTTGGCTGTTCACCCATGTGCCTCGGAAAGCACGTAAAACCGTTGTTCCTGCGCCTGAACTCTTTATGATCGTGTCAGATTGCCGCATAATCAGGCTATGAGAGTAAATGAGTAGAGAGTAAACCTTTATGCTATAATCCTGTTCTGAGCAGATGGCCAGTCATTGGTGAGCCGACATTTAACTTGGCACTTTGAATAAGAATGTGATCGAAGAGTTTTTGGGTTCTTTGGGACGGTTCTTGCAGAACTTAGCTCCGATCGCATGAACAGTTTCCACCAGCTTATCATTCATATCGTCCACTATATTGCTATATTGTCTTAACTCGAGTTGAAAGTTTTCGGGGCTTAGGATTAGAGTACCAAGGGGACGGAGCGTTGAATTCATTAGATGTGATCTTAATTAGTTAATTGATCAGCGCTACTTTGCGGAAATCCAGTATAATGGGATTGTTATAAACTAATTTGCTTAATTCCGCGCAAAGAAAGAAAATGATGACAGTTTTATAGGGACACTGGACACAGCCTAGCCAATGACCACTCCTTTAAAGTCTTACATACTTGTAATACAGGGCTACGACTTTGTGTTCTGGAATAGTTAGAGACATTAAAAAATAATAGCGGTAACGTTGCACTGCTGAATTAACAAACAAATGTTGCCAACTTGCCTCTTTTAAACATGTTTAAGCCTGTTCCTTAATAATATACAGCCTCGCAGCATGGTCGTATGTCACCCTCACGGTGCAGTGGCCAGCGATTGGTTGCGTGGTTGGAGGGTACGTGGACGTTTCGCAGTGGTACCTGTTGTTAATTTCACAGCAAATATCTGTGTACGCCAGGTGGTGATTGGTCGCATGACGTAATCGCTCGCTACTTAATTGGAGCGTGGTTTCGTCAGCAAGTAGTATAAATAGCAGTAGTTTCGACTTGTCGCTCACTTAGCGGCCAGCCTCCGCAGAGTCTACTTCACCTAAGGATGCCTCGTGTAGAGGCGAAACACGTGTCTTATTTTCGAAATTAGTGTGTAGTTCCCAGTATGGTGGTGATGGGGGTGGTAGTGCTGGGATTGACGGCGACGTGTATAGTGCACGCGATTGAGGGAGGGTGGGAGGTGCCCTTAAAAACTTGGCAGGACACATCATTTTCTTTCTTTTATTAAGCAAATTAGTTGATAATAAGCCCAGACGTGATATTTCCAACTTAACATTTAGTTTTAGTGTGTCTCTCACTATTCGATGATCACTGCCAATATTCACTACGAATACAGAGACACCTCTACTTACCTGGTGAAAACTGAGACATAAATGAATAGTTCCCGTCAGTCGTCATAATGAAGTCGTCAAATTTTTTGTCAAACCGCGAGGCTCGACCAGATCCACCTTCTGTGGAGATGCTTCTGAAAGAAAGAATTCTTCATAAAGAATCTCTCTTTCTACATGAAGTCAGCTCGCTTCGGGACATTAAATTATCAGATACTTATTTTTGAAAGGCCAACGAAGTTCTTGTTACTTGTCTGGTGTTGCGAATTTTATGCTATGGCAATTTACCAGCAGTTGGGCTAAAAAAGACTTTTTAAATAAGTCAACAAATAGGCGAATATAAAAGGCTAACTGTTGTAGGAGTAGTAGTAGTTGTGGTTGTTTTTGTTGTTGTTGTTTTTAAGCCGTGTTATGTCGGTGTAAGAAACTTGACGCCCCGTGGGCCTGACCTGCCAACAAAGCGTGGCTATTGTGGCAAATATGCGTATGTTATGAGCGTCTGAGAAAAGAGATAGGTTCAACAATGGAACTTAATAGATTGTAATGAATGAAAATAAGGATTTTTTTTAATGTTATTTTCCATTTTACACATTTTTATAATCATAAAAAGCTTTTCAATCAAGACGTAAATCATTTTAAAAACGAATTATTAAGCATCTGTTTCAATTGTTTTGTACAGAACTGAATTTCTATATTCATACGGTGCACGTTGGCTTTCACGTAAAACTCGTTTATTTGTTTAAATACGGTTTTTTTTTTAAATCAAATATTTGTTTGCTTCTATCAAATATACCATAACAAATATTTGATTTGATTGTATGTTATATAGAGGAAATCATTAAAGAACATTATCCGGGTTTGCTTCTCGCCGGAAGATCACAACGTTGTTGCTAATTCTGTCGCTGATATGGTATTTTAGGGTATGGAACTTTTCATTCCTTCCTCTGTGTTGCCCATCGGAGGCAAATCGCAGCAATGGTTTAGTCGCTCTTGTAAAATAGCATCACAATATAAGCAGGAGTGCTACCAGGCCTGGGCTGATGCATAAACGTCCCAGGATGTAAACACCAGCACCCTTAAAAATAAGTATAATTCCGCCTACAGGTCCATCAAAAGAGTCCTTTCCAAGGCAAAGTCCGAGCAAATCGGTAGAATTGGCGAGAAACTAGTCCACCATCCTTCGGTAAGCCATGCATTCTAGGCTCTTGCCAAAGCTGTCCAAGGGAACATATGTCAGCCATCTCTTCCATCTCTGCACAGGGAGGACGACTCACTAGTCCATGCCGCAAAGAAGTAACCAATCTGCTAGGCTCTTTCTTTACTTCTCGATGACGGGGGGAACACACCACCGACCATCCCGCGGTGTATGTGATCCATGCCGGATGTGCGATTCACACAGCACTTGGTTCGCAAAACACTCCTCTCCCTGGACATCCACAAGTCGAGTGGACCTGATTGAATCCTCCCCATTTTTCTGAGGCTGTGCTACAGAGTTGATAGCGTTTCTAGCGCATCCTTTTCGGTGATCCTACTCCCTAGACCTTTTGTTTTCTTCTACAAGGGAAATGCCTACGCATACCCGCCTCGCGGGGGCAAGGACGGGTTATGTCGGACTCGCACCGACTAAAACCCCATGGTGTTCCACCTTCTTTGCATATTGCCAGGGCCACGGGAACGCTTTCGCAGACATTCGTGGCACCACCTGCGCTGGCCGCCCCATGGCGGCCTCTCCTCGGGAGAGGACTACTCCTCCCCCATCTCCTTCCCAGGTAAGGCGCACCAGAACGTTACGCCCTCCTCCTCGGCCTCTAATTTCACATGCGCAATGGACGCCCCCGTGTCAGATGCGCAAAGGCCATGGGGCCAGGAATAACTAGCACTCAGAAGAACCAGCCTTCCTGACCCCAGCGGCGGATCGGGTCTATGGCTCCGGCGCCAATCGAGAGTCTTCTACCCCCGCAGCCCCACCACCACCGCATCATTAACGGGGCAGCCCCGTCAGAGTCGCAGAGGATAGGGCGAGTGGCGCATCGCCATACCAACACTCCTCTTCCTCCACGACTCCACCTCGGCTGCAGCGGTAGAGGGAGCGGACACCCCTCTCACCGCAATTACCAACACATATCCGAAGTGGGCTCGCCAAGCCCACTCGGAGTGGCCACCTCGGGCCTGCCCTACACCACGGGCCAGCCAAGAGGTTCCTCTTTGTTCGCCGTGGGTGACCAAGCCACGGCTACTAAGCCCCGCCACGACAAAGCGGGAACCCCTAGACCTAGTCCCGAAATCATGGAAGACATTTTTCGTCCACCCCATCCCTAAACAAGCGACTGCTCAAACCCGTCTAACTACAGGCCATCACCTCCTTGTTCTCTAAAATAATGGAATGCATTATAAAATGCCAGCTCACGCGGTACCTTGAGGATAACCAGCTGATTAGTGACTGCAAACATGGTTTTCGTAGGGGTCGATCTGCTAGTGAGCTTCTGGTCTACCTGTCTCATAGATGGACGGAGGCAGTAGAGTCCAAGTGGAAGGCACGAGCGTTTGGACATTGCGAAGGCCTTCGATCGTGTTTGGCACAAAGCGCTTCTTTCAAAGCTCTCTTCCTATGGGCTTCCCAAGAAATTGTGTAATTGGATGACCAGCTTCCTTGCAGATCGGAGCATCAACTTCGTTGTAGACGGTGCATGCACCGACTACAAGCCTATTAACGCTGGTGTTCCACAAGGCTGTGTGCTATCACCAACGCTGTTTCTTCTGCTTATCAATGATATGTTGCTAACTGGTAACATTCATTGCTATGCGGATGACAGCACTGGTGATACTCTATACACCGGCCGTGCCAATATTTCTCGGGAAAACGTCGCCGAGTACCGGAACAAACTTGTGTCTGAAGTCGAGTCTTTGCTGACCAAAGTCTCGGATAGGGAGCGACTAAATCTAGTCCAGTTTCTAGTATCTAGTCCACAAGTTTGCGCGTTTACCACTAAAAAGAACCGCTTTGTCGTATCTCCTCAATTTCCAGGCACTCCCCTTCTTGCCTCAGCCAGTATCGGAAAGCTCGGAGTCAACATATCAAGTGACGTGCAGTTTCGTGGTCACTTGGAAGAGAAGGCCAAATTGGCCTCTAAAAAGCTTAGTGTGATCAGCAGAGCGGGACAGTATTTCATACTGACACACCGCCTACAACTTTACAAGGCGCAGGTTAGACCTAATATGAAATACTGTTCCCATCTCTAGACTGGGGCTACCCGGTTCCAGCTCCTTCCACTTAACCGCATCCAGCGTAGAGCGGCTGGAATCGTCGACGACCGAGTCCTTTCCGATCGGCTCGATTCATTGGCGCTGCGAAAAGATGTAGCATCCCATTGCTTTCTTTTCGCATTTACCACGGGCAGTGCTCTGAGAAATTGTTCGTATTAATCCCAGCGGACAAATTTCACGAACGCACATCGTGGCAAAAGTCCCGATACCATCCACACCATTTGGATGCTTGGCGGTCCACCACTGTACGTTTCACTAGCAGTTTTCCTCCACGTACGATTTTTCTGTCTCTTGAATTATTCTCTGAATAGTTTATCATTGGCAATTTTTCCGGACTGATACGGCTTAGGAATCTTCAAGAGAAGAACTTACTCCTTTCTAAAAGGCCGGAAACGCACCTGCAATTCCACTAGCGTTGCAGTTGTTCATGGGCGGCGGAGGTCACTTATCATCAGACTACTATAAAAACTATACTACTACTGTAAAAATGATAGAATTTGATTGCAAGACAATTTATTTTTTGGATAAATATGATTTGATTGAGGTATGCTAAAAATTAGGCTTAAAGAATTTAAACTGTCTTCAAAACACCGAAAGGAATTTATATAATTTTTAGTGACAGACCGAAGATTCGGTTTCGGTTTCGGCAAGTTTTGGCAAAAAAATCTAGTTTCGATAATAGTTTCGGTTTCGCCAAAATATCTGGCGAACCTTTGGCGGCGCCGAAACTCAGTGTTCTTGGATTATCGAAAGTCGTTTGGATGAGTTCGTGACTCGTGTATTATTCATAATTATACAGAAACAGAAACCTTTTTATTCAATATAGGTTGTAAATAATACTTATTGAAAGTCACTCTTTTGTTTAAATACCGCTGGTTTGAAAAATAAACCCTCTGTCCTTGGGCGAACAGCAAGGAACCCAGCGGGACTTTTTTTAAATAATACCTTACAATCAGAGGCGTAGCGTGGCGAAGCTCCCTTTTCTTTCGTTCCAAGGATCTACCTATTAGATCTATCCTATCAAACATGTTTTGAAGCGACATACCTACTCATATCTATTAATTCCTGACAAGTCTCGTATTTCGTCAAATGTAACAGTCGCAGTCTTTGAAGATGATGACAATGGCCTCGCAGTCGCACTTAAGAGGGGCTTCTTGCGAGGCCCCAAACAAACACACGTAAATTTTTGATTTTCTTTTTCGAGCGTAAATGTGATCAAATTAGTTAGTCATCTGTGGTAAAGGGCACCGCAATTTTTGGGGCCTCGCGCGGCCCCTTTAAGTGCGAGGCCGTGGGCGAGGCCCACTTCGCTCACGCCTAGCTACGCCACTGCTTACAATCATGTATGTAACACAATTAACAACACAAAACAAATTAAAAATTGCTTGGTAGTGATCACCTCATTCCCAGAGGTTATTATCATCTATAAATTCCTTAAGTTTTTGAACTTTGAGCAGTTTTGTATATTTTCTGGGATTTTTTTAAGTTGTGTGTATTTTGGGTGTGTGTGTGAGTGTGATATATTAAGTTAATGCTCTCATTGAATAATGTTAACAATATTGTGAACACAATAAAATATGTTCTCAATTAGTAACTTTTTATGGTGAACTGTTGATTTTTTTACAAAATTGACTTATAAAAGTTTTTCTTAACGTTAAATTGTTGCTTTTTAATTTAAAATAAATAAATATATCGCTACATGAGTATTACAATGACTGTTTTTCATTAACATGCATTACCTATCTGTATATGTATGAAAAAAAATACCAGATTTCAGTATACAACAAAAAAAAATTAACATGTCTAAATAAGTTTTGGTTTCGGCCGAAACTGACACCCAGGCCAAAGGTTCGATTTCGGTTGAAAATCCTGTTTCGGTCGGACACTAATAATTTTATATCTTATGAAATCGATTATAGACAGAGATAAATATTGAAGACTTCCAAAGCCATTATTAAAATATTTATTTATTTATTTGTAGAGAGTAATTTAGTTGCGATATTTGTCATTTGATGAACCTATATCTACACTTTTGTGATATGAATATACACTTGTACTTGTTTCACAATATATAAATATTGTGCGCATAAATATGTACTATTTTACTGTAATATGTACTAAATTAGCTTGTGCTCGGCGGTCAACGAAAATATCGTGAGGAGACCTGCGTGTTTGAGAAATAAAAAGAATATTTCTAAGACGTGTGAAGTTCGCCAAATCGCATTGTTGCAGCGCGGCGGAGCATTTCCTTGCCACAAAATCCTTTCAGAAATGAGAGGAGGCCTGTGCCCTGCAGTGGCTGTAACTTTAACTTTAAATATGTATTATATGTTTGTTACTTTTTCTACTACTACGGTTATATACTCTAAGTAAGCTTAAAAATGCTTGTGTTGCGGTTAAATAAGCTGGATAGTGGCCGAATTAGAGAATCTCCTATATCATTCCGTAAGTATTGTAAGACACGACTGAGGGAAACTGAAACAAGACATTGCAAAAGCGTATAGCATATAACAGATTAAAAAATAACAAAAATAAGTACAGTAGCCAACCCTGCTATGCGAGTTTATAATGGCAAATTTATAGGGAAAGCCTAAGTTTTGCAATAGACTTTTGATGGGATATTATAAAGAAATCGATTCGCTCTTAAGACTGTCTCGGAACTAAATGAGTAATAGATTCTCTTATACCGCTACAAAACGACTAATACGCCAAAAAAAAACACTTCATTGAATTATCCGCCTCATTGGTCAATAAACCTCGGGCCTTCTCCCGGCATTCAAGTATTGAATCAATCTAGTTTGATTTGAACTCAAGAACTTATTTTTTAACTTATTTAGAGAGGGTCACCACAGTAGTCATATGCCTGCAGTCCATTAGGTTATTTTTTATAGGATAGATCACAAACGAGCACACATTCCACCGGATGGTAAGTGGTTACTGTGACCCAGAGACATCTACATTTATCCTCAATAAAGACTCAAAATGCAGACGCGTTGTCACCCGTAAGGACTAAGATGGAATGCCTCTTTTCCAGTAAAAATGGTCTCTGGTTCTCTACACTCACCATACGAAACAGCAGCGTTAAGCTGCTATTTTACTCTGGTATTCTGTGAGAGTGTGGTCCTTTCCCGATCGAGCCGACCCATTTGTGCTACAACTATACTACTAATATAGCTGAAGCAAGGGTCTACCACGTAATAAAAAATATATATGAAATATTTGTTCAATACACAAAGTTCAATATCACAAACTCAGGGTAACAACTAGTTAATTATACTGGCTCTCTTTCTCTTTACCCTTCAAACCGAAATACAGCAGAGCACGCACTGCTATTTGGCACTAGAAACAGGTAAGATTATGGTACTTACCCACACGCAACCCTAGGCTGAATAGGTAGTACCATCTTGTAAGACAATAGGTTTTCTCTCCGTTCGTTTATTTTATTATATAATTTGTATTTCTTAATATGCATCATAGAATAGTGTATTGTATTATATTATATAACCTAATTGGTTTACTTTGTAGTAAATATATCTTTAATTTTATTTGTGACAGTAAATTTACTGCACCGCGTTGAAACCTTTCATTAATTAAAATTCGTTGTCTGTCTGTCTATCTGCGACGCTGACATGCCAAGCGTAAACATATTTAGTACTTATAGATTGCTTTCACTAACTGTGACAATTTTGGAGTGAAATAATTTATAATGGCACGACGATTTACAAGGGCAGTGTGCAAGGGGCAGCGAAATACTAGGACAACGCTTATGCAAAGACATTATATGGGTTTAGATTGAAATTAGTTTACGCTTCGTAAGCGAACGTGACTTATCAATCACATTCTTCTGTTTCTGTTTCTGTTTCATACCCACTATCCATTAGTAGCCTTTTCTACCGACTTCAAAAAGGAGCCGGTACTCAATTCGACTCTATGTTTATTTATGTGTGTTAACTCATAACTTCCTACTGGGTGAACCGATTTTGATTATTCTTTTTTTATTTGAAAGCTGATGCTTTCTTTGTAGTAAATTTGATCAAGGTCTGACTAATAGTTTTTGAGTTATTCTTAATAACTTATATTGAAGTCGGTTGTACAAAGCTTTTAATTTTAAATGATACTACATGCTAGTCATGTAACTCGTATGGATTTTTTATATACACATAAACAAGGGACTTAAAAGTACCAAAAGAATATGAGACTTGGACCTGAATATCGAATTAAAAATGTTGTAAAAGTGCCGCTTTATATCTATAAATATTAGACAGGCTGTGTTTCATCGTTCCATATAGTATATAGTATTCTCCTTTGTTTGAAATTAGCTATAGGTTTCTATAGACTCCATGAGCCACTTACCTTTAAGTATACCATAGACACTTTAGTTTTATAAGGAAAGATAGATAAGCAACTCCACCACCTAGTAAAGTAATAATTAACGCACACACATATGAACGATAGAGGAGATCATTTAGAATTGATTGTTTGAGCATGAACAAACACAAGCCACGCTATCACAGAATAATTAATTTTCACGAAATTTAACGAAGTTATTAAAAGTTTTATTGAGTATACAACGTGTTACAAAATATACCGTAAAAATATAATTAATTATTAAAGCCAAAAAAATTGTCAACCCTAGTAAGCTGTCATGTCAGGGAACCAGATTATTTAACAGAAAGGCCTACGTATCTATTTTACCTAGTAATTGTCTAATTTAAGAGTTTTTCTAATGAAAAATTTAAAAACTCTTTTTCATTCATAAATGTTTGCTACCTCAATACAAGGATGTTATTATACTCAAGTACTGGCTTCAAAAAATGTCAAGCTGGAAAAAAATGTTGTGAATTTAGTTATGTGAAGGACATAATGTATTTCTCCGATTGCTCAACGGTTGCCGAGATGGAACAGCGTGTTGGATCGGTTTTTACATCAATAACACTGACGATGGTGAAAAATGCCACGAAAGCCATATCCCCACGAGCGAGGTTGAATATTGAGCAAGGCGGAGCACACTTTGAGACGTTTCTGTAAAAATGACGTTTATTATGAAAGTAAATGTTCGTTTAAGTTGTTTTGTTAGGTTAGGCCTTTTAAAACTTTTGTCGTTCCGCGAATTAGGTAGAAATGTAGGTACATTCTGCGTAGTTTACTGTTTAATTTTACTGAAATAGGGTTTGCACATCTTACTTTTTTATTTTATTTTTTGGGTATGTTATATAGCGTTATTACGGTTCTTAAATATTGTGAATGTACTCGTTATAAGGCCCCATTTAACCTCCTTTCGGCCTAACGGGTATTTTTGTAACATTCCGTATATTATTGAGTGTTATATAACTGTAGGTGGCTTAACATCTTCTTTTGTGGCATTTATTGGTTGCTATGTTAAGCTATGCACTGTTGCAGCGGTAATGATGATGATAATGGTGATGATGATGATGATGATAATAATGATGATGTGTAAGTGTGTGTGACGTAGGCGCAAAACTAATACCATTTTTTTATAGAATAAAGGTGACAAACGAGCACACAGTTCACCAGATGGTAAGTGGATCCTGTAGCCCATAGACATCTACATCTATCCACGATTAGGAATCAAAATGCAAACGCGTTATCACCCCTGAGGACTATGATGGAGTGCCTCGTTTCCAGTCAAAAGGTTCTCCGATTCTCTACACTTACCATACGAAATACAGCAGCATTGAGCTGCTATTTTACGCTTGTATTCTGTGAGAGCGTGATCCTGACCTGGTCAAGCCGACCCACCTGTGTTACGGCCAAAATATAGTAGCAGCGTGGCTCCACCACGTTTAAAAATATTCATCAGGGTTAACTCTTTTCCAGTCAGATTTGCCTGATCGTCTTACACCTTTGCATACTGAGTATATTAAGTTTGACGTAATCACAAGTTCGTCAAACTTATAATGTCTTCCAGTCCAAATTTCACTCACAGTGGCCAGTCCTCAACAGAGAGCCATTTGCGACAATATTATAGTGTCTGAAGTGCACTTTCTATTCCCTCGCGTTCATAGTCCGATGGAACGGTTATTCGATACGAGCGGACAGAGATTAAGCACAGAACCAACGGCTCCACGAGCGTTCTGAGGCACGGGGGTGGAATACCGTTAACCTAATCCTATTTGTGGAGTTAGAACTCCGGGCTGCTACTGAGTATTTTTTGACAGAAAAACAGAATATCTGATTTTGGCCCGACTGTGTGTTAATACCCTGGACCTCAAGATTACGACGAATAATCCAACGAGGCAGTAAACAAAAAATATGTTATATATACGTAACGTATGTGTCAATATCTATTGTTGTATACTATACGCAGAAATAAACTAAATAATATCATATTTAATTAGTGCGGGTAGCGTGACGTTGCCAACTCACAGTAAATCCTAACCTATCAGCTTCGCGTTCGTGGCAATTCAACAGAATATTAATATAATACATGCACAGTATCACGTAAGGCCTTTCTATATTCCTATAGAAATAGGTTACGTAAAAAGGGCTTATTTTCATATCTTTTTAGAACCCATTTGTCCCTTTTGAACGTAGTGAGATACTGAAATTTCTGTAAAGTTTAGTGCTCGAATGCACATTCACTCCTCCATAAAGGCAACGCGTTATTACCTCTCGTATTCCATTCAGCAATCGATTGGGTGCTGAGGTGTGTACATTTTCGGTCAAAACGACTTACTTGTTATTATAATATAGTAGTAAATATTAAAGTCGATTTGAGTGAGGGCTTTATTTCCTATCTTATAAATTATTAAGTATTAAGTATAAAACTCATTTGTTGAAATATGTTATCCATTATAATTCCAATATTGTAAACTGTGTATGTCGTGTCAATTGTCTGAGAAAGTATCAGATATCTAGGAGTATATCTCTATTATATAAATAAGCGAAATCCCACGCATAATCTAGACTCACTCACTCATCACGAGACCTCCAAAGCTATTAGCACGATTATCTAGAAATTTCACTAACATATACTCTACTTTACTCTACTTTTTTGATTAAGACAGCCACTAAGAAAGTAGCAGAAAAACCTCTAAGGGGATGTAATTGGGTGATTTAGCTTGTTTAAACAGAATGATGGAATAGTGGAACTGTTTGATTCTTTTAGTTTTTTTTTTTTTGTTGAATACCTAACATATTCACATCTCCAGTACCTTAAAACAGTCATTAAAAACCAATTTAACACTTTCACTGTCTGGTTTTCAGACACAATAGTAAGACAATAGCAATGACCTATATGTAGTGTACGGGACAGCGAAAGGGTTAAGTAAGGTTTGAAAGTGAGTTGCCTTTTTTATATTTCTATGTACCTATATATTCTGTGAATGCTTCTGTACTTACTCGTTGTGCTATGTAAATAATCGCTATGTAGTGTTACCATGTAACTTTCTTTTAAATTGTGTTTAACTTTTCGGCCCTGTAGGTCAATTTTTAACGGATAAGTTGATTGCATTTAATTTTCTTTTGTATACGATTGTTTGTTGCCTAAATAAAATATCACGTTTAGGTAGTAGTAGTAGGCTCAAGGGATGAGTAATCGACTTACATTTCATTACACGAGCCAACCCGAGTTTAAACCTCGCCATCACCACTGAAATTATTAATCGTATGTACTGATTTGATGTGCTCGACGGTGAAAGAAAACTTCGTGAGAGAAACTATATTTCTGAAAATCTTAGATTTTACAAAGATATATGGAAAATGGGCTGTTTCCCGATACTAAATATTTCAGAAATCTTAGTAAATCTAGATATGGGACATATGAAGACAAGTACTTAATTTAAATTTAGCACTCGAAACACTTCGAGAATTTAGCAGCATCCAATATATAGGACTAAAAAATATAAATATTTTTAGTATAATAATGGTTGTAATATACAATATGTAACAAAAACCCTGTGGTTCCCGTTAAGTACGTTATCAGAACCATTATTCAAACGTATAGAAATAACTTTTTTTTAAAAACTCGAAGAATATTTTTTTTTATTTTGTTTAAAAAAATAATTGTATGCAAATTGTATATGGTTTTATTACCTCTGCATTGTCTGGGGAGTAATAGGATTGTCAAAGACCCCCCCTTTACCTAGCTTTAGCATCGGGCAATGTCAGTAAAAGAAAATAAAACCACATACAATTATTTTTTTTTAATAAAATAAAAGAATATGGTCGATTTTTTAAAAAAAAGTTATTTCTATATTATGTTTGAATACTGATCCTGATAACGTACTTAATGGGAACCACAGGTTTTTGGTACATGTTGTATAATATAATAATTAATGTTGGCGTAAGAAAATTAGAGAATTCGTTTCTCCATATCATCCTTTGGTTGTCGTAAGCGGCTACTGAGGGAAATTAGGCAGGAGATGAGCAGCAGCATCTTTTTAAAAACAATATATAATTTAAATTAAAAATTTTGTACAGCCGACTTCAATATAGGTTATTTAAGAATAACTCAATAACCATTGGTCTGACCTTGATCAAATTCATATGGGACCACACGAGAACTATCAGCTTTCATACAAAAAAAGAATTATCGAAATCGGTTCGCCCAGTACAATGTTATGAGGTATCATCATCATCATTACAGCCCTTCACAAGTCCACTGCTGAACATAGGCCTCCCCCAAGGAATGTCACAAAGCACGGTCCCGAGCCACCTGCATCCATCGACTTCCTGCATGTCTTACCAGGTCGTCACTCCATCTTGTGGGGGGACGCCCTACACTTCGCCTACCGGTACGAGGCTGCCACTCGAGAACCTTTCTTCCCCATCGGTTGTCGGTTCTTCGAGCTATATGGCCGGCCCACTGCCACTTCAGCTTACTAATTCGTTGGGCTATGTCGGTTACTCTGGTTTCTACTGCGGATATCCTTATTCCTAAGTTTATCACGCAGAGAAACTCCGAGCATAACCCTCTCCATAGCTCGCTGAGCGACCTTGAGCTTCCTCATACGGCCAGCAGTGAAGGACCATGTCTCAGTTCCGTAAGTCATCACTGGCAACACGCACTGGTTGTACAATTTTGTTTTAAGGTTTTGAGGTATTTCTGACGAGAAGATGTGTCGTAGCTTCCCAAACGCTGCCCAGCCGAGTTGAATCCGTCGATTGACCTCTCGGTCGAAGTTGGACTTACCTAGTCGGACTATTTGTCCCAGGTAAACATACTCGTCAACAACTTCGAGCTTAGTGCTCCCAACAACTACCGGCATAGGTGTGACATGGACATTAAACATAATCTTTGTTTTGTCCATGTTCATCTTAAGACCTATCCGTTGGGAGACACTATTTGAGGTCATTGAGCATAGTGCTTAGCTCCTCCAGCGATTCTGCCATGAGGACTATATCGTCGGCAAATCGAAGGTGAGTGATGTACTCGCCATTGATGTTTATTCCGTATCTTTTCCAGTCCAGAAGCTTGAAAACGTCTTCCAATGCAGCGGTGAAGAGTTTCGAGGATATAACATCACCCTGTCTTACACCTCTCTGCAATTGGATAGGTTTCGTATTCTGGTTCTGTACTCGGATAGCCATCGTAGCTCTACTGTACAAACACTTCAGCACTTCGATATACCGACAGTCAACTTGGCACCGCTGAAGGGACTGCAGCACCGCCCAAATTTCGACGGAATCAAAGGCTTTCTTATAGTCCACATACGCCAGACATAGTGGCAAATTGTACTCTTCGGACTTCTGTACAATTTGCCTTAGGGTATGTATGTGGTCTATGGTGCTAAAGCCCTTTCGGAAACCGGCTTGTTCGGGAGGCTGGAAGTCGTCAAGTCTGCGCGCGAGACGATTCGTAATGACTCTCGAAAACAGCACGTAGACGTGGCTCAGAAGGGAAATCGGTCTGTAGTTCTTCAAGAGAGCGTTGTCACCTTTCTTGAAGAACAAGAACACCGCACTTCTGCTCCACGCCTCCGGTGTAATGCCACAATGGAGGACGGAATTAAAGAGCTTGTGAAGGACTTCAAGTACCGGTCTTCCACCCGCTTTCAGAAGCTCCGCTGTAATTCCATCCTCGCCTGGGGCCTTGCCGTTTTTAAGGTGCTGGAGAGCCATTCTAATCTCGCTCAGACTGACGTCCGGGATATCTTCGGAATAGTGTCGAATAAGACTCGCTCTTGGATCGTTACTCACACTTGCGTGTGGCTCCAACGATGACGTGTACAGCTGCCCTTAGAACCTCTCAATCTCACTCAAAATCTCAGGTGCCCCGGAAACGATGCTGCCACACTCGGTCTTCAGCTTTGACAGTTGGCTCTTTCTGGCAGACAGATCTCTGGCAAAGACTTTGGAGCCATGGTTCCGCTCGATCGCTTCTTCAACACGAGCTGTATTGAAGTTGCGTAAGTCTCGCCGCATGCATTTGGAGATCTGTCTGTTCAGTTGCCTGTATGCTGTCAAATCTGTTGAAGAATGTAGCCTCATCTCCCGTCTAACAGCCATAAGATTAAGAGTGTGATCGGAGAGTTTTTGTGTTCTTCTGCGGTGGGTCTTGCAGAACTTAGCTCCGACCGCATGGACAGTTTCCACGAGCTTGTCATTCATATCGTCCACTTCATTGCAGTCTTCTAGGCACTGAAAACGGTTTTGTAACTCGAGCTGAAAGGTTTCGGGACTTTGGATTAGAGCACGAGGGGGACGGAGCGTTGACTTCATCAGACGAGACCTCTCCAACTTAACATTTAGGTTCAGTGTGCCTCTAACCATTCGGTGATCGCTGCCGGTTTTCACCCTCGCGATCACTGAGACATCACTGAACAGTTGTCATCTGTTCGTCATAATGAAGTCAATCTCATTTTTTGTCGAACCGTCGGGGCTCGACCAGGTCCACTTCCTGTGGGGCCGCTTCTTGAAGAAAGAGTTCATCATAAAGAGTCCCTCTTTCTCCATGAAGTCGGCCAGCTGCTGGCCCCTTGGGTTCCGTTGCCCTATTCCAAATTTCCCTACTTTCAGCTCACCGTTCTCTCTTGTGCCTAGTTTGCATTGAAGTCTCCCATTAACACCGTATATTGGGTTTTGGAGGAATGCATGGCTCTAGAGATATCCTCATACATTTCCTCCACCTCCTCATCGGGGTGTGCCGAGGTTGGTGCGTAAACCTGTATGACCTTCAGCGAATACCGTTTGGTGATTCTGAGTATAAGGTACACAACCCTCGTCGACACACTCCCGATCTTTACAACGTTGTTAACGAGAGACTTGTGGACGATAAATCCGACACCTCCTTGGGACAGATGGTCGCCCTCCCGGTGATAGAGCAAGTTGCCGGATTCGAGGATTACCGTGTCCTCCCCCTCTCTTCGGACTTCGGATAATCCTATAATATGCCAGCGCAACTTGTCTATCTCTTCTTCCAGCTCCACGATCTTCTCGTCAGTCCTCAGGGTGCGTGCGTTGTACGTTGCCAGGTCGAGTCGTCTAAGGTGGCAACCGAACCTCCACCGGAGATTCTTAGCACCCCCTGCCCCGCCGTTACCATGGTCGCCACCGTAGCCAGGAATAGCGGGGCCGCCGGGGACTGGGGGCCGTTTATTATTGTCATTGCTCATGAGGGGGTATATTGCCATAGTTGCCACGCTTGGCGAGCGGGTTGGCAACCGCAGTTTTTTTTTATTGTATTTATGCCGTTACCAGGAAGATGCTGCTGCCCATCTCCTGCCTGTTTCCCTTTGTCGCCTTTTACGACACCCACGGGAGGATATGGGGTAGTGGATATTCTTGACCGCCACTACACGGCTAACCGCCACTACACGGCTAACCGCCACTACACGGCTAATTAACAAAAGGTTATGAGGTAACACATAAAAAAATAAACACATTCGAATTGAGTACCGTCTCCTTTTTGGAAGTCGGCAGAAAATATTTAATAACTGCGGTTGGTAAACCGCCTGCCAAGCGTGACAACTATATTTATTTATTTAAAATTTCATATACACATGTTGTATATAGGCGGACTTAATGCCTAAGGCATTCTCTACCAGTCTTCCTTGGGATGATGCAGAGATAGAGGATGATGAATGAAGTGGGTATAATAAAAAGTTAATATGCGAATACTAAAATAAAATTACAAAAAACATACATAAGATATGGTAATGGTATGGTAAATGGTGAATCACAAAAATAAAAAAATATATATTTATTAAATACATTATAATTAAAATAATATAATGAAATATAAAATAACTAAGACAATAAAAATGTATAATGCTTAAGTACATATTATAATGTCAGGTGTATATAAACTCATAAAGATATACAACACACACACATGTGTGTACACACCAACACTCACGCCTGTCACCCAGAGAGGTCGGCAGAGACTACGAACTTCCATTTGGCGCGATCCTGACACACCTCTCTCGCCTCCTTTCTACTTGACCAAACCACAGAAGCATTTCTTTCTTAATCCTCGTCACAACGTCATCTTGCAAACCACACTTTTCTTTTATCACACTATTTCTCACACTGTCATTCAGATTCAGCCCTAGCATACTTCTTAAGGACTGCATTTCTACAGCATTTATTCTACTCTCATGCTTCTTCTGCCAGATCCAACTTTCACCACCATACATTAAAGTAGGGACTAACACAGCATTATGAATTGCCATACGTGCCTTATTTGACACATTCTGACTCCTCATAATAGAGTGTAGCGCCCCATTCACTCTATTTCCTATAATATATAATAATAATATATTATATATATATTTATTATAAAGATATACATATATACACATATATCAAATCAAATATAATATACATAATAAGAATTTTGTATGTGGTAGAGCCAAGCTGCAGCCATATTTATAATATAGTTGTAGCACGAATGGGTCGGCTCAACCTGGGAAGAACCACGCTCTCACAGAATACCAGCGTATTTTTTTTACCAGCGTAAAATAGCAGCTTAATGCTGCTGTGTGCAATGCATTTTTGACTCAAAATATAATTTGGTTACTTACTTTATTATTTCTGATGACTGTACCTTAAACTATAAAACAACTGTAAATTCTGTCATATTTATTCATTTTTCTGTTGTTTCAGATGCAAGCGACGAAGCGCCCCATGGTGATATGCAGCGGCTAAAACTGATAATTTTAAACTTAAACTAGCTATTTTTAAATCAAATGACTTTAGAGAAATTGCAGGTTTTATAAAGTTAGATGACACAAAGTTTAAAGTGACTAATGTAGAAATGTTTTGTGATAGTGATTGTAAAGTGATGTGATGATTGTGTGCTAGCTATCAATATGCCGACGGCGTTGTGTCGGTTCCTCGCGTCGGCTGCTCTGCTCGGCGCTACACTTGCGATAGCTGCCAAAAGTGGTAAGTAAATCGATTTAAGTTTGTCACTAAATTTTAACCACAATAGACCTACGAAATAATATTTTGATAATAGCACATGTTCCTAGATCTAGAGGAAGATTAAACGAACGACGTAACTAAGAGACAGCTATTTACAACATTTCAGTCAATAATAACTCTATTTGTATTAATCTACTCCTAAAATAACAATCTCGTTGGGTCAGTGGTCGTAACCGTGACTAACGATCATGAAGCATCGGGGTAGAATCGCGGGTGAGGCTGAAATCAATTATCTTTTCCGTCAATAAAGTTCCAGTAGTAGTCTGGAGTTAGGAAGTTGGCGGTGTTTCACTGCCGTGGCTCGGAAAGCACGTACCCTAGGACCTGCGCCTTATCTCTCTTTGGTGGTGTCAGATAACTGATCAGACTATGAGAGTGAAGAAAAATACTCGTATATGTAGAGAGTGCACATGTTTGCGCATACACTCGTGCGCTATAATCCTGTACTGCGTATATAGCTAGTCTACCTTGTGATTGGTCACCCTGACCGAAACCGGTCTGAAGATCATTGTTATTATTATTACTCATAAAATGTATTTTTTTATCACTTCCCTCTCAGACGTTCTCAATGGAAAGAAGAACTTTAGACATATAATATTTTGATATTATAATTTTAAATTGAACAACCTTTTTTTTAATTTTTAGTCATTACACAAACAGACTCTCTATCTTCTAATCTGTTTTTAAATTGAAATTCTAAAAGCCAACAAGGTTTTTTACAAGATTATATGTAAACACTAGCTGATCTCCGCGACTTCGCCTGCGTGTTATTTGGGGTTTTAAATATGTTACGCGGAACCCTAATTATTTTTCTTAAATATAAGTAGCCTAAGTTACTCCGTATAACATCAGCTATCTACCAGTGAAAGTCCCGTCGAAATCTGTCCAGCCGTTTCGGAGATAAGCCGGAATAAACAGACAGACAGACAGACAAAAATTTTAAAAATTGTGTTTTTGTTATAAGTACCGTATATACTTTCAAATGCATTTAGTAAAAAACTGGTATTTTAACATTACAAACAGACACTTCAATTTTATTTATTTGTATTGATTTTTTAAATTGAGGTCAGTGTTTATGAAAGCGCATTTTTTATGTAAATTTCATTGCAATATAAATTTACAAATACATATTTGCTGAGTGCTCTCGGCTCACATGTGTTGCTAAAAGAGAATACTGCTTAGTATTAAGCTGGATGGATTTTTTTTAAAACATACTGTTTATGGAATAATATTTTATGAAAAAAAATAAATATCATAGAAAAAAAATAGATGTGGAGAAGTATAAAGAAAAAAGTGTTTTCAGCAAATAAAGGAATAGTTTTTTCATAATTGCTAATGTAGTCCATTATAGAACCATTGCTACCAACTTTAAACTAGTTACACACAAGTTACTTTAAACAAATATGCGTTCTCATCTCTGAAAACTAAGATGGAATGCCTGAGAGCCTGTAGTGATAATAGATCTCTACCCATTTATTGACCCATCTGAAAGTAGAAATAGGTAAGTAGGTCATAGTAATCCAGATGGACCTTTAGACAAGTTATAATAGGAGTTTAGGTTAATGATAATACGTAAAAAGGTAAAAGATTAGGCAAACGATAGGATTTATTGACAATCACTTTACCAACAAAAGCATAGCTTTTGTATGGTAAAGAAAACGTGTGTAATTTTATGTTATAATAGGAAAGACTACTTTTATCGAAATTACTCCCTCGACATCTAGAAAGTTCCTATTTATTTTCATTTAATCTTTATTCAGTTATTAAGTAATTCCTTTTAAGTGCCAGGTATGAGAAACGTTTTTAATATATCTTCAACCATGGACTTCTTTTCCTATATGAAAAATTATAAGTTACATAGTATAAATATATTTCTAATACGCAAAAGCCATTAAAGTCATACTTTAATTTAAGACTAGATGTGACCAGCATGCTTTATAATGCATTTTTTGTTAGAAACACCAACAGCCCTATACGTGGTAGAGCCATGCTGCAGCTATATTAGTAGTATAGTTGTAGCACGAATGGGTCTGCTTGACTGGGGAAGGACCACGCTCTCACACAAAACCAGCACCAACTATTTCAGCATCTTAACACTATTATGTTTCGTATGGTGACTGTCCCGGACACCCTTTTTACTGGACGCAAGGCATTCCATCTTATTTATCATGAGTGACAACACATATCGTCGCTCGGCATTCAGTACCGCGAATGTGAAAATATTGCAAATTTTTATTTTTTGTTGTTTCGATGGTATTCAATCAAATACGCGATTTTGTATTTAAAATATGACCAAAAACCTTTCAAAATAGATTTAGAAATACTTAAAAAACTCTTTCCAACAAAAAGTAAAGCGTACATTATAAATAAATCAGTTTTTTGTCTCACCTGTAAAGTGACTCAATTACACATTCGCGGTACTGAATGCCGAACGACGATTATGCATTTTGATTGTATATTGACGATAGATGTAGATGTCTATGGGTCACAGCAAGTACTTACCACCAGGTGGACTGTGTGCTCGTTTGTCACGTTATCGTATAAAAAAGTCCATCGATTCCCACTGGGGTTACTTGTCTTAGTTTCCACACTTATGTGTTGGCAGCCGAATTTTTATTATTTTAGATTGTTGTATAGGAGATGCCGCTGGTGATCTTCTGTTTTAATTTCCCTCTATCACCTATAACACAGAACACCCATGGTAATTTCATAGTTAGCCCAGCTAACTTCAGTTTTTGAAAATTAACTTTTGGTCCCATCTACGCAGAATGAGCTTAATGTATCTTGAATTCTTGCAGCGGTATGCTCGAGTTTCGATTTAATTTTATTAATTATAGGATCCCAAGCAGATGGCAGCACCCATCTGTCTTCTCTGTTGAAATTAGAATGTTTTTTTTAAATTTCAATAGCCTGGCGAACATCCTTGGTAAGAATCGGTGTTTTCTTGCGCACCCGAGTTACAGTTTTATTTACAAAAGTGAAATGTATATAAATAATTTAAAATGTAAATTTTTAAAAACATGTAGCCAGGGGAATTGCGTTTGCAGATTAACCCGGCATAAATAATGCGAATATAATAACGCGAACTATGACACTGGGTCATCTCATCATAAAACAAATAAAACTTCGAACAAGTTGTGAACAATGTTCGGAATAAAATGATCTACGGGTAAGTAAGCCTAATTTGCATATACGATTATGAGACGTTTTCATATTTCTTTTGGCTTGAAACCTTCTGGGAATCTTTATGGAACCTTCTGGAGAGGTACTTTCGCCATTGTTACTAGGTTCGTATAAGTGATCTCACATATCGGCCCTAAAGCAACATTTTAACTTTTCTTCATCTAACACTGCCTCCTATAACACTCTTCCTGTGTTTTAAGTACCATTTTTTATTTTGAGTTAACAACAGATACAAAATAAACGAATGAAATTATGTCAGGAAAATACTACACCAGAAAATATGACGCTGGGTCATATTTTACCCGTTTCGAGTTAATGAACAAGTACCTCACTACGCAGGCAGGGAAGAACTGAGTATTCCAGTGGTTTGAGTAGAGAGGGCCTGTATCTTCAGCTATACAAATGCTCAAAATTAAAAAAAATGCCTTAAATGAATATGAGCTATTTTCATTGGCACCGGGTTAGAAAATATTTTTCCACGCAGCATGGACACTCATGTGTGATTTATAACAAAATATCCTTAACATTTTTTTTTAATTTTTTTGTCAGTAACTTATTATGTTTATGTATTTTTTAATGAAATTTTATGCAAAATATACTCAGTTCACCACCGTAAAATAAAAGAGGATACACATTTTGAGCAAAAGTCACTCAAAGCAAACTCGGAGATTTAACAAAGTTTTCACATTTAGCTCATGAAAGTGCGTCTTCGAATAACTTCCGTGCGTGGGCTATATTTGAGACGATAACATCCAACAACTGAACTAAAAGCATAAAGGAAGTGTAACAAACTGCTTTGTATCAACGCAATTTACGCCATCTTTTTAATGTTCATACTCTTCATCCACGATAAATGGTATTGAAATTATACTCGCCTTACGATATGTATCTTGAAACCGACTATTATTGTTATAATTTCGAGGAAATTTGTAATAGAAAACAGAATGCCGATTTTGACGACCGTAACAACTTATAGTGTAATAAGTAATATTTTTATTGTTACTCTCACTAGCTTGCGTCCATTTAACATCAAAAAGAAATCTTTTATCTCCTGCTTATTCTGAATGCACGTCTTGTCTTGCCTCAGCCAAATTGGAATCCTTCACGCTGACAAATGAAGTAAAGTTCAGTTCGATGGGCTTCTTGAAACGTCTATAATAAAATAAGATAGTAGGTCCAAGCTTTACAAGGCGCATATTTAGACTCTCATCGGCTACTTTTCTTCTATTCAAAACATCTGAGGGATCAGAGTGTTGCTGCAAATTTACACAGATGAATGTCATCAATTACCATCAGGCGAGCTACACTACTTGTTTATCTCTTCTTCCATTTTGTTTAAATATAAAACTGACGTGACAAATGAAATCACAGGCCAGTTGATAATATGTGGCTACTGAAGACTATGTTCATGGTATTTGTATATTATCAGCTCTCTGTGCCCTTTAGACCGAAACGTAGCAGTGCAGGTATTGCTAGTTGGCTGAAAAAAATTTTATGTATGAGGGTAGCTGTGCCTACTCAAACAATTTCCCAGGCACAAAAGAATTCCTACTACCTACTAAAATAATAATGTCATGCGATGTATATATAAAAGTACTGTAGAATGTATTGCATCTGTACTTTTAGACCAAACCACAGCAGTGCAGGAACTGCTACATAGCTGCATCAATATAAGGGTAGTAGTGCCAATCCAAACGGACCCACAGTCAGAAAAGAATTCCCATTACCTAGTAAAATAATAATGTCATGCGATGAATACATAAAAGTACTGTAGAATGCATTGCATCTGTAACTTTTAGACGAAAACACAGCAGTACAGGCACTGTTACATAGCTGCATCAATATGAGGGTAGTAGTGCCTATCCAAACGGACCCACAGTCAGAAAACAATTCCCATTACCTAGTAAAATAATAAAGTCATGCGATGAATACATAAAAGTACTGTAGAATGCATTGCATCTGTAACTTTTAGACCGAAAACACAGCAGTACAGGCACTGTTACATAGCTGCATCAATATGAGGGTAGTAGTGCCTATCCAAACGGACCCACAGTCAGAAAACAATTCCCATTACCTAGTAAAATAATAAAGTCATGCGATGAATACATAAAAGTACTGTAGAATTTATTGCATCTGTACCTTTTAGACCAAAACACAGCAGTGCAGGCACTGTTACATAGCTGAATCAATATGAGGGTAGTAGTGCCTATCCAAACGGGCCCACGGTCAGAAAAGAATTCCCATTACCTAGTAAAATAATAATGTCATGCGATGAATACATAAAAGTACTGAAAAATGTATTGCATCTGTACCTTTTAGACCAAAACACAGCAGTGCAGGAACTGCTACATAGCTGCATCAATATGAGGGTAGTAGTGCCTATCCAAACGGACCCACAGTCAGAAAAGAATTCCCATTACCTAGTAAATTAATAATGTCATGCGATGAATACATAAAAGTACTGTAGAATGTATTGCATCTGTACCTTTTAGACCAAAACACAGCAGTGCAGGAACTGCTACATAGCTGCATCAATATGAGGGTAGTAGTGCCTATCCAAACGGACCCACAGTCAGAAAAGAATTCCCATTACCTAGTAAAATAATAATGTCATGCGCTGAATATATAAAAGTACTGTAGAATGTATTGCATCTATACATTTTAGACCAAAACACAGCAGTGCAGGAACTGCTAATAGCTGCATCAATATGAGGGTAGTAGTGCCTATCCAAACGGGCCCACGGTCAGAAAAGAATTCCCATTACCTAGTAAAATAATAATTTCATGCGATGAATACATGAAAGTACTGCAGAATGTATTGCATCTGTACATTTTAGACCAAAACACAGCAGTGCAGGAACTGCTACATAGCTGCATCAATATGAGGGTAGTAGTGCCTATCCAAACGGGCCCACGGTCAGAAAAGAATTCCCATTACCTAGTAAAATAATAATGTCATGCGATGAATACATAAAATTCCTGTAGAACGTATGTAACAAAAACTTTTATAAGATAGTCACTGGAAAATCCCGAAGCTTCTATATAGCACTTCGTAATTTAGTTCCTGAATTTTCAGTTAGTAATAAGTCGGAAGTCGGGTAAGAAAGGAAAATATTTCTATAGGATAGAACATAATGAATAATATTACTAAAAACAACTTTTCTTTCTTATAATGGATTTTTGGATCACTAAGTTTGCATTCATGTTATATATTTATATGTAGTAGAGCCACACTGTAGCTATATTATAGTTGAAGCACGTATGGGTCGGCTTGACCGGAGGCTCTCAAAGAACACCAGCGTAATAAAGCAGCTTAATGCTGCTGTATTTCGTGTGTCACTGTAGAGAACCGCAGAAAGTGTCAAACTTGTTGTATATTAAAAAAAAAACTTTACAAGCAATATTTTCATTCAAAGCTATTTTTCCTCAATATAAACGATCATCTAAAGCGCGTATTTAAAATAATTTAAACAAAAACAAATTCATTTCACATCTATACATATAATAAATCTTCTATACATATAAAAAATCTATACATATAATAAGTCTGTAGAAAAATCGTGTCTAAGATATTCTTGAAAAAACAAGTCCAGGGTACTAAATAAAGGGTTTCAAAGCCAAATTAATGGTTTTTAGAATTTTTGCCTGTCTGCCTGTCTGTCCGTCCGTCTGTCTGTCTGTCTGTCTGTTCTGTGTATTCTGGATTCACGCAAAAACTGTAGGAACGATTTACATGAAATTTTTTAAGTAGATAGTTAGTAACCCGGGGCTAGTTAAAGGCAAATTTATATCCGATTACGAAACTTCAAAAGAGAAGGTTAAGTATTTTTCTCCCTTTGGATGTTAATTTTCTTTTATATTATCTTAGTTATAGGCGGCATGAAGGGTGTTTTTAAAATAAATAAAGTTTAAAATATAGTTATAACCTTGGTAAAATAATTTGAAACTACACCGATTTAGTTATCAAAACAACGCCATCTATCATTTAATGGAAAAAGTAGTATATTTTGCCTTCAGTTGTAAATTAAATAATATAAATAACTCACATTTATATGTTTAAATAATTAGATTTTTAAAATTATTAAAAAGGTCTAACGTTTAGTTTTTTAGTATTTTTGTTATTTTATTTAAAAAGGGTAATAATTTTAATAGAAAATAGTGACGTTTATCAAAAATATGTTTGATAAGGTTTTCATTTCAATTACTAATCTATATGTAAACTGATTAAAACTGGTCTGTCTGCAATAATTGCAAAATTTTTCATTAACATTATAGTTTTATTAAAAATATATTTTGTGTGTCGTGACCAGATCATAGAATTGATAATATATCAAAAAGTAGTCTATCATTTCGTGATATTTAACACTGTTTGTTGACAATGTCATGGTATAGCTTGACCAAATCAATAAATAGAAGTCGTTTGAAGATATTACTTACTAAACAACATGTTGCTACTTCATGGTATGGTGATATGACGATATCATTAAATCTTTTTTCACCGTTAGCAGCGCTGATAGCGTAATTTTAACAGAAACAGAACTTTTAACAGAATTGACTTCACTTTATGCCTTATTGATATAATAAAAAAAGGTTCGCTTCTATCGCTGATATTACTAGATATTATAGATTTGGCTTTCATTATTTCATCTAATAATAGCGCCATCTACTTATTACTAAATAAACTAAAATGGTAAGTCACTAATAAAATTAAATAAGAGAAAGCTATTGAATATACCATGTAAATAGTTGAAAATTCATTCGTGGCATCGTTGGATGTGTAATTACTAGGTAGTTTTTGTCAATACTCATGCAACAAAGGTTCAACAAACAGAGGTTTATTTTATTTTACTTGCCAACGGTGGTAATCAAAATGATTAAAACTTAAATTTCATGGTACGTAAGCATTACTAAATATTTTAATTGCAATTGGAAGTGTCGATTTACGTTCTTAGCGGTGAAGCAACCTGCACATCTAAGAAGTTTCCCAGTTAAGGTCATTTCGCGTTGGAATTAGCGAAGCGAACACTTTTTTGGCCAAAAAATTTCTGCGGCTACGGGTTGCAAAGATGAATAGAACTCACTATCGTCAGCACATCTAAAGTCCACTAAAATAATTACAGATCTCTTCCATAAATTGTCAAGTTGCTAGTTGCTATATTTGCTATAGTTACCACGTTTGCTAAGTGGGTTGGCAACCGCAGCTATTATTGTTTTAATCTGTGGTTAGGAAAATAATGCTGTCCATTTCCTGTATGTTTTCCTATGTCGCCTCTTACGAAGGGGCACACTGATATGTTCGGGAATAGATTATTTCGGATTGAGTTATAATAAAACTTTTTTTTAAATTTGAATACTGGCCTATTAGAATCTTAATGACATTCAAACAATTAAAAAATGTTTAAAAATAAAAACTATGTTGGTTTAAAGTTGACACGTCGTTAACAGGAATGGAGCTCACGTGTGAACATTTCCGTGCCATAATTAATCGGAATTTTGTTGTCGGTTCTTCGAGCTATATGGCCAGCCCACTGCCACTTCAGCTTACTAATCCGTTGGGCTATGTCGGTAACTCTGGTTCAACTGCGGATATCCTCATTTATAAGTTTATCACGCAGAGAAACTCCGAGCATAGCCCTCTCCATAGCTCGCTGAGCGACCTTGAGCTTCCTCATACGTAAGAGTCTCAGATCCGTAAATCATCACTGGCAACACGCACTGGTTGTACAATTTCGTTTTAAGGTTTTGAGGTATGTCTGACGAGAAGATGTGTCGTAGCTTCCCGAACGCTGCCCAGCCGAGTTGAATCCGTCGATTGACCCCTCGGTCGAAGTTGAACTTACCTAGTCGGACTATTTGTCCCAGGTAAACATACTCGTCAACAAATTCGAGCTTAGTGCTCCCAACAACTACCGGCATAGGTGTGACATGAACATTAAACATAATCTTTGTTTTGTCCATGTTCATCTTAAGACCTTTCCGTTGGGAGACACTATTGAGGTCATTGAGCATAGCGCTTAGGTCCTCCAGCGATTTTGCCACAAGGACTATATCGTCGGCAAATCGAAAGTGAGTGATGTACTCGCCATTAATGTTGATACCGTATCCTTTCCACTCCAGAAGCTTTAAAACGTCTTCCTATGCAGCGGTGAAGAGTTTGGGGATATAACGTCACCCTGTTTTACACCTCTCTGCAATTGGATAGGTATCGAAATCTGGTTCTGTACTCGGATAGCCATCGTAGCCCTACTGTACAAGCACTTCAGCACTTAGATATACTGACAGTCAACTTGGCACCGCTGAAGGGACTGCAGCACCGTCCAAGTTTCAATGGAATCAAAGGCTTTCTCATAGTCCACATACACCAGACATAAAGGCAAATTGTACTCGTCGGACTTCTGTACAACTTGCCGAAGGGTATGTATGTGGTCTATGGTGCTAAAGCCCTTTCGGAAACCGTCTTCTTCGAGAGGCTGGAATTCGTCGAGTCTGCGCGCGAGACGATTCGTAATGACTCTCAAAAACAGCACGTAGACGCGGCTCAGAAGGGAAATCGGTCTGTAGTTCTTCAAGAGAGCGTTGTCACCTTTCTTGAAGAACAAGACCACCGCACTTCTGCTCCACGCCTCCGGTGTAATGCCGCCATGGAGGACGGAATTAAAGAGCTTCTGAAGGACTTCAAGTACCGGTTATCCACCCCCTTTCAGAAGCTCCACTGTAATTGCATCCTCGCCTGGGGCCTTGCCGTTTTTAAGGTGCTGGAGAGCCATTCTAATCTCGCTCAGACTGACGTGTGGGTTTCTTCTGAATAGTGTCGGATAAGACTCGCTCTTGGATCGTTACTCACACTTGCGTATGGCTCCAACGATGACGTGTACAGCTGCCCAAAGAAACTCTCAATCTCACTCAAAATCTCAGGTGCCCCGCAAACGATGCTGCCACACTCGGTCTTCAGCTTTGACAATTTGTTTTTTCTGGCAGACAGATCTCTGGCAAAAATTTTGTAGCCTTGGTTCCGCTCGATCGCTTCTTCAATACAAGCTGTATTGAAGTTGCGTAAGTCGCGCCGCATGCATTTGGAGATCTGTCTGTTCAGTTGCATGCATGCATGCATGCAGGTCATGAATGCTGTCAAATCTGTTGAAGAATGTAGTTTCATCTCCCGTCTAACAGCCATGAGATAAAGAGTGTGATCGAAAAGTTTTTGTGTACTTCTGCGGTGGGTCTTGCAGAAATTAGCTCCGACCGCATGGACAGTTTCCACGAGCTTGTCATTCATATCTTCCACTTCATTGCAGTCCACTGAAAACGATATTGTGACTCGAGCTAAAAGATTTCAGGACTTTGGAACAAAGCACGAGGGGGACGGAGCGTTGACTTCATTAGACGAAACCTCTCCATCTTAACGTTTAGGGTGAGTGTGCCTCTAACCATTCGGTGATCGCTACCAGTTTTCACCCTCGCGACCACAGAGACATCACTGAACAGTTGTCGTCTGGTTGTCATAATGAAGTCAATCTAATTTTTTGTCGAACCGTCAGGGCTCGTCCAGGTCCACTTCCTGTGGGGCCGCTTCTTGAAGAAAGAGTTCATCAGAAAGAGTCCCTTTTTCTCCATGAAGTCGGCCAGCTGCTGGCCCCTTGGGTTCCGTTGCCCTAGTTTTGCATTGAAGTCTCCCATTAACACCGTATATTGGGTTTTGGATGAATGAATGGCTCTAGAGATATCCTCATACATTTCCTCCACCTCCTCATCGGGGTTTGCCGAGGTTGGTGCGTAAACCTGTATGATATTCAGCGAATACGTTTGGTGGTTCTGAGTATAAGTTACGCAACCCTCGTCGACACACTCCCGATCTTTACAACTTTGTTAACGAGAGACTTATGGACGATAAATCCGACACCTCCTTGGGACAGATGGTTTCCTCCCGGTGATAGAGCAAGTTGCCGGATTTGAGGATTACCGTGTCCTCCCCCTCTCTTTGGACTTCGGATAATCCTATAACATGCCAGCGTAACTTGTCTATCTCTTTTTCCAGCTTTACGATCTTCTCGTCAGTCCTCAGGTTGCATGCGTTGTACGTTGTCAGGTCGAGTCTTCTAAGGTGGCAACTGAACCTCCACCGGAGATTCTAAGCACCCCCTGCCCCGCCGTAACCATGGTTGCCACCGTAGCCAGGAATAGTGGGGCCGCCGGGGACTGGGGACCATCTGTTTGTTGCTCTAATCATTGGGGGTTATTTGCCATAGTTGCCACGCTTGGCGAGCGGGTGGGTAACCGCAGTTTTTTTATTATAATTTTGGCTATTATCAGGAAGATGCTGCTGCCCATTTCCTGCCTATTTCTCTTTGTCTCCTTTTACGACACCCACGGGAAGATATGGGGTAGTGGATATTCTTCACAGCCACTACATGGCAATAGTCACGGCAAGTCTAATAGTCTTTTAGAATTAAAAAAAATCTTTGACAGACATAGAGACACAGACACTGAGGTGACTCTAAAAGTGATCAAATTTTGCTAAATTAGGCACGGAACAGTGTTGATATTAATGTTCCTAAATTTAAGCTAACGCAAGCGAAGCCGCGGAAAAAATTCTAGAGTTATGTAATTTCAAAATAATTATGACAAAATGAGTGATGCTAATATTACAAACATTATAAAATGCTGCAAATGTCAGTCTATCTCAGAAGATATGCACAGACATTTAAATTTCAAAGCACAGGAACAAACTGAGTCGTTCGTGAGAAATCCTGCAATTCTAAGAAATCAAATATATGCCAATGGAATGTGCAATCTACAAGTATTGGGCAGCGCGGTAAAATTCCCTACCCGGCCAAAAACCTAAAAATTCCTTATAGACTTTTAACAATGTAAATTTAAATTATATAACGACGTAGTAACTCAACCAAAACGCCACCCATCCACTCCAAATTTTATAATTTCCTTTTTTGGTACTAAACGAACATAATATATGGTGAATGTGAGTCTATCCAATAATTTTAGTCCATAAATATGCAATTCCTAAATAACTTGATTAAAAAACCAAATAAACGTCAAGCATAGCTGCGAACCATCGTCTAAAGAAAATTATTCCTTGAATATTATGATTTCAACCGATCAAGTCGTATATAAGTTGAACGATCACTAACAAGCGCATAAACTATTATAATAATATGAAGCTTGAAAGAACTAAATTAAATTTTATGTTTAAGTAATGATCTTTAAATACGTGAAAAAACCATGGACTGCAACTAAATCCCGCATCGATTCCCATTTTAAAAGTAAAAACGCTCCCGCGAGTGTAGTCACTGCGATGAGCGACTCAATCGTTGTTTTGCACGTCGCTGATTCCAGCGCAAGTCCCAAGCGACGTCGCCCGCTTTCATCTTCACTGATCCAATGCTGATACCGTGCTCCATTTGCATTGTAGATCGCCTTCGTATCAGCTGAATTAAGAACACGTTCAAAGGAAAATGTAAAATGAAAAATAATGCTAATCGAAGCATGTATATTATAAATGTATTTAGTAATAAATTTCACAATCTAAACTAATATCATTAAACGATAAAGTGGTTTGTAAGTATATTATTTAAATACACAGAATACTAGCGTAGACACCTTGAGACCCCTTTTATTGGAAAAAACGCATTTCACCGTATTCCTCAGGATTGACAACGCATATTTTTTTTTTTATAGTAGAGGGGGCAAACGAGCATGCGGCTCACCTGATGGTAAGTGACTACCGCCGCCCATGAACAACTGCAACACCAGGGAGGGAATTGCAGATGCGTTGCCGGCCTTTTAAAAAGGAGTACGCTCTTTTCTTGAAGGTCCCTAAGTCGTATCGGTCCGGAAAAATCGCTGATGGTAATCGATTCCACAAGGAAGTCGTGCGAGGAAGAAAACATCTTCTAAATCGCACAGTGGTGGACCGCCAATCATCCAGATGGTGTGGATGGTATCGGGAGTTCTGCCGCGATGTGCGTTCGTGAAATTTGGCGGCTGGGATTAATCCGAACAATTCCTCAGAGCATATATATTATGATTCTTAATTGAGGATAAATATAGTTGTCTATGAGCTACTATGCATCCACATACCATCAGGTGGACTATATGCTCGTTTCCTATTATACAATAAAATGTAAGTTTGTTTAAAAGTGAAAATTTCTGGAATTGCTGATCCGATCCTAAAATATATCACTGATAGAAAGCTACACTATACACTAGGGACGTAGGCTGTGATAAAATAAATATAGAAATATGCATGACATAGGCTGCATCATCGGCATTCACTGCCCATTCGGCAATATAAATTAAGACAGAATATTGCAAAGTACAATTGGATTCACAGTATAACTGTACTTCAGGGGATTTCAGGGGAACCTTTCGGAACGCTTTCGTCTTAATCACTACCAAAGATAATAACTTTTTTGTTCCCCGAATTTTTCGGGAGGTCTGAAAGTTTCTTGTCTTGAATTGTCTTGAATCTTCGCTCTAAAGTGATTATAATTCACTAGGCAGTAGGACTCCTGTTCTATCAAGCAGTCCGCAGATAGTCGATACCATTCTTTTAACTATTTTTGTCACTAAATAGTACTGCCGTGTTCCAATCTAAAGGATATAGAGAGCCACTATAAATACAAGGTGTGATAAAATTTTTCGTCGGTCGATTTAGTTTGTTATAAAAATAAAACGTGTGCCTGTAATTATGTACGCACGTGGGAAGTTATACTTCTTTAGCTTAACGCAGCAAAAAGAACTAACAATTACTGGCTTAAATTAATATTCTTATCAGTTCCCACGAAAACTTGAGAGACAGTTACCCAATGAAGTTGTCGCTTAGAGGTGTCAGTGTGCACGCGATACGTAACAACTTCATGTTGTCGTTTTTAGCTGTCAGTGTGAGCGCATCGTATTAAAATCACTCTCATAATTTTTCTCAAATGCCCGAAAAGAAGTGTAACTTCAAATGTTTAGTTGAGTTTAGATAATTATTCAAGTTCACCATATTTATTTTCTGCCGACGTCCAAAAAGGAGACAGTACTCAATTCGACGCGTATGTTTTTTTATGTGTGTTACGTCATAACTTTTTACTGGGTGGACCGATGATTCTTTTTTTATATGAAAGCTGATACTTCTCGTGTGGTTCCATATGAATTTGATCAAGGTCAGACCAATAGTTTTTGAGTTATTTGAGTTATTCTTAATAACTTATAATGAAGTCGGCTGTACAAAATTTTTAATTTTAAATTATATGCTTATTTTTAATATTAATTGCGTACGACGTTAAAAGTATTACTATAAGTCTGTTTTTTTCTTGCGATTCGAAACGAAACGCTATTCGAAGTCATACAACTTCGTTTTGAAATTTTGCGAACATTTTATCATAATACATTACAGTTCTTCACAAGTCCAACAATGAATGCTACAAAAATCGATCTTAAGCCACCGGCATTCACCGACTTCCTGCATCTTTTACTAGAAGACCTATTTGCTAAATTCTTTGACCTCAAAATGATAGTCACTTGCATTTGCGTATTCTTTATAGCTTTCTATATTAACTGCATAGGATCATAAACCATTCGACGTAATGTACTAAAAAGTGACAAATATTTTGATTTCAACAAAGTTTGCTAATAAACCTGCAGACTGTCACTCTCTCAACCTTTCTTCCCATCGGTTGGCTGTTCGAATTAAATGACCGCCCATTGTCTCTCTTTAGGTTAATGATCCGTTAGGCTACGGTTAATCCTGTTCTACTGCGAATATCTTAATTTTGAGTTTTTTCACGCAGAAAAACTGCGAATATAGTACAATAAGCGGACATAATATTGTACCAACCAAAATATTATTAATTAGCAATAAGAAATAGAAACAACTTATTAAAATAAGAAGTTGGAAACAACTTATTCTTAAAAATAAATCTAAAACTGATTAATACACATAGAACTGTACAAAACCAGCTATTCAAATGTTATGTTATATAATTTCTTTTACTAAGATTTCGTATGACCATAAAATACAGTTACAGAGCGAGCTTAACATTTAAGTGAACCGGAACTTTATCTAAAGGATTTTAATACAAAAAGTCGCGATTCCGGGAACGGAACAAAAAACATAATCCTTACAAAAGTGGGACTTAAAGCGACCGCATTGCGACATTACGATAACCTGTGGACCGAGGTTTAATACAAAAGTTGTCTCTACAAACGGAACAAAGCTAAGTGAAAAAAAACAAACAGTTTAAGTTTAACCTGTTTCATATTTAATGTTCAACAAATGACACTTTAGAGTTTTAAAATGGAAAAAAGAAGAAACTTTAAGGAAACTTTTTCATCGTTATACGATTACCATGGTATGTGAACCTGTAATAATGCATTCTTGACAAATAATTAATAACGGGTAGATTTAGAGGGTAAATTTCCATATGGTGGCACCGTAGGAGAATCAATCGATCACGTGCGTGTCATAAGAGACTTTTTTTATAGGATAAGGGTGACAAACGAGCACACAGTCCACCTGATGGTAAGTGGTTGCTGCGGCCCATAGACATCCACATCTATCCTCTATTACAAATCAAAATGCAGATGTTAACAGTAAAATATCAAAATCGGTAAATAGCCGCAGCGCCAAAGATGCGCGACGTCTGGTCACAGAGTTAGAGGTATGGAAGTTTCCTACTGCGATGCTCGACCTGCCTGCCAAGTGTGACGATTAATTCCTCTTTAAAACAGGAGGGGTCCATTTTATTGTCGACTTTTACGGACAGATAAAGAAAGAAGAGATTTCACCGCGTGATTACTACGTCATCTGTTTTTAATGGAAATACAAGTTTTTGCAGGACTATCTGAGTAATTCTTTATTCGTATTCCTTTTTATAAATTATTATATATTTGGGTGAAATGTATATAATAGACAGTACATAAATATATATTATTCTTTTTATATCTACGTCTTTATGTTTCTGCACCACATGTACATTAACTGGTAGATAATGCTTCATGTATTAAGTGCGTTATTCTATGTTAATTATGAAGCTTTTTTAAATATTTTTTTGAACATTATGTTAGAAAATGTGTTTTTTGGGCTTGCGTATCACCAATAAGGCCGCAGGTATATTAAAATTTAGCTATTGAAATTTTTGAGAATAATTTCGTTTACTTATTTTTTTAGAGGTACGAGTATCATACAAAAATATCAAGAACAAATATATAAAACACTTAAAATATTACAACAATTCCATTCCACGAATGAACAGGTGTCGAAATTTATAAATAACATTTTGTTGATATGTAACACGGCAAAAATATATTCCTCTATTAACAATTGTTCATATAAAATATAATAGCATATGAAACAAAAGGGCGTAGTAATCACGCGCTAGGATCTCGGACTATATGTGACGGAGCTATCGACGTGCATGAGAAACGCGTTGTTGTATTAGAGTATGGTGGAGCGTGTGGCGTAGCATAATGACAAATCGACGCTATTGTATGGAACTGTCTTGAGTGGCAGCCTTTTGAGTAGCATAGAAACGCGGCGTTACGTCGCAAACTCCGTCGGAATTTCGCCACACAGGCCGTCTCACTCATTTTTTCTAGTATCGAGATTTTACCTTTCACGTGATTTAACCACATTGCAGCTACACATTTGTGACTGCAGCACAATTAAGTCAATTCGACTAGTGAAGACGCCTCACATATGTCCTGTTCTCGCATAACACCTGTATATGCATAAAGCATGGCATGTTATATAACATCAGCTTAATGCCGGCAATCCATCTTTGTTTTCAGGTGTGACAACACATCTGCATTTTGTTTATTAAACGAAGATAAATGTATGAACTTCTGGGTCATGGAATCATTTACCATCGGGTGCACTGTCTGTTTGTCACCCTCACTTGCATTAAGAAATACGAGATGGCTATACCACCATATATCAGAAGACACATTTTTTTGAGTCTCTACTGTAGTATCTTTATTTAAGCTATTGATAAAATGTTATAAAATATTTTTTTACAAATAATATCATCTAATTTTTAGTTATATTCAATGATACGTTTGGGATGTGTAAGATAGGCGAGGAAACGAAGTTTTAATTCAGACCCAACAAAGATAATAAACGAAAACTCCGTTTGTATCTTACACGATTATGCTCTTTCATACTTGGAGGTTATTATTCTACATTTTTGTTGTTTTTGCAAACCTCCCGAATACCAATTCAGTTCAATTGTTGTTTTCATTTCATCCCGTCCTTTGCCCGCGTTATAATTTCTGAAATGAAAGCGGACCTTTTTCTCGAATTCGTTTCGGAGACTGTTATTTTATTGTTATATTTTCTTTACCTTCGGCTAAGCTTGAATTATGTTATAAAGGTTAAAGAAATTCATTTCTACTTATCTATAAAAAGGACTGAATTATTCCTGTTCGCGTTATTTCTTAATGCTTCGGAAAAAGGATTGTTTTCCCTTGTTATTATTTCAGAAGTATTTTCTTTGTCTGTTCAAACAATTTCCGATATAAACTTGTTATTTAAACATTTACTTTTGGTCATTTGTCATATCTGTCATTGTTAACATACCCAAAGTAAATATTAAATGTATATAATGACGTGTTTTTTACTATAAAAATAACTGGTGAAATTAAAAAGGTTCTCGAGTGGTATCCGGTAGGCGAAATGCAGGGACATGCACTTTATGGAGTGGCTTAGAACAGAGTTTTGCGGCATTCCTAGGGGAGGCCTAAGCCTGTAGCTTGAAAGGATGTAGTGATGATTGTGATGTTAATAATTAATGTGCTTTTACATAGATTAATTTATATTATTTGATAGTTATACGTCATCATCAGTTTCCCCCGACTTCATTTGCGTAAAATTTCACAGTGTCTTCTCTGCGAGTTGTGGATGATCAAATTATTATAATGGCCGTTCATAGTACGACATTTAGATATGAAATCATTACCTCACCATCCGCAATTATCGAGCAAGCTAGTATTAAAGTAGAGAGAATTTTAGTACGAATAACCTATATTGAACCTCGAAGATGTCTCAACGAGCACTAGCCAGGGCGACCACGAGTATTTGAATCGAGTGAGTGTTTCTAGTTAGCTTGTGCACCTAAACTGTTCGATTTTAGTTATTTTAACTCTTAACTTATATATATAGCTAATTCTTTTTTCAGTTTATCAAGCCGCAGGGTCCGCTTGTGCTGAACGTTGCCTTTATGTCAATGACGGTCAGTTTCTTTGTTTTCTCATATTTTATAATTCTTTTTTTTCTCGTGCCAATTACGCGATGAAATGAATTATTTTATTCTCAAGTCTTTTTTGATTATTATAACACCTTGTCCGTATTAAGAGTGTTCCTTTTCAGTAGTAAAATAATTAAGAATTTATTCAATATTTATCGAGATTATCTTCTAAAAACTCTCCAATTTTAAATAGTAATATTATAGGAGGTAAATTTTATAAGCTTATAGGTTTCATCAAATGAAATGCAGTCCTTATTTTAAAAAATCCTTTATGACGGGCTTATAGTAAGCGGAGTAAAGGAGAAGGGGACGTTTCCATACATTATTGGGCCCAGATCTTAACAAGGTGAAATTACTACCATTCGAAAGCTTACTTAGAAACAATTAATGGTTGAAAATCTGGTAAGATTTGTCGATCTAGACTGAGTTATCTTATCTGAGGTATATTAAAGTGAGTATTACCTACACTATACCATTAGTTTTTTTTTATTATAATAACATAAATATACAATCACATTTATACATTCTTATACATAATATAAGCGCATTATAATTAAAACAATGGCCAATGACATCAATAAAATCAGAGTCAGTCGTGTAGGCAAGATCCTCGGTGCATCATAAAGAAACAAGGGTCAATAAAAAAAACAGGAACACTATAAATTATTAAAGAAAAGGTGTCGTTATCAAGGAAATGAAATGGTTAACCAATTAACGAAAGTTAAAACAACAAAAAGTGATAAGTACAGTGAATATTAGACATTTCGATCTGATATCGATTATTTAAATTGTTGTTGTAGCTGTTATTTGTTGCCATGTTGATGTTTTGCATTTTTTTATTAGGTAAGTATTTCGTAGGTGTGATCTCAGTTCTTTTTTTATTTCCCTAGATAACAGGAAAGTTATTAATACAGATCTGAAAATGCTCGATTTATTCGAAAATCGATTATATTTCGCTCGTTTTAAATCGAATCGAAAATAGGTATTTTTCTCAAAATAAGCAAATAGTTTCAAAGTTTGAAGAGGCAAGTCAAGTTTTAAATTAAAAGATGTTTAGTGGTACGTAGCTTTCAGAAACGAGAATTTCACTAGTGTATCAGTTCGTTATTTAAATCGATATATGGACATAATTTTTTTCTTTTTATAAAATAAAAATAAATACTTGTTCCGCGTGAGATACGAACCCGCGACCCTCAGCGCTGTAACTCATTGCTAAGCCACTGCGCTACGGAGGCGTCAAAAAAATATTTAAACGACGGAACTGTGTAAAGTACATAGATAATATCAAAATAATATCTCCACCATAAAATTGCACGATTCGTGATTATGAACGAGACTGCTCGGTTCGTTTCCTTATTGATTTTCACGGTCGATTGGCGAATGCGATAGCAAATTTGTCGTTACGGTGCTGGTAATTTTGTTATATCGAGCCTTGCCATCGGCGTTTTTTTTTTTAATTTTGTTACTCACGCTCTGAAAATTACGAGGAAATAAAGCTGCCAGTTTATTGTTGGCGAAGTTTGCTATAATTATGCAAACTGTCTTTTAATTGCGATTTACGTCTGTTCCAGAACTCCCACATTCAGTGTAATTTTGGTCTCTTGCGTCCTAGTACAAATATGGGTTAGCGAAACGAAAATAATATATTAACGGAAACATACTGTAGAAGTTTGCAATAACTAAAAACACAGATGACTACATTATAATAATATGAGTTTGACGACTTTATCTTTTCTCATACAAACAACACGCATTAAAAAACATAAGATGCATAAAATATTTTGCATTCTGCAAGCAGTACAGACAGGAAAGTAAATGATAACAAAATGCAAGGTTAAATCTTTAGAGGATTAAATTAGAATAAAATTTATGGCGACTTCCCATAAGATGGGGTGACGACAGGTCGTCTTCAGGATGAAACACAGGTAGTTGATGGATGCAGATGACGGGATTGATACTTTCAATCTATGAGAAGGTTTAAGACTAGTGGTGGACTTTTGATGGGCTGTATTGATAGTGATAGCATTGTTTTATCCATCCATTACAGCGTATAAAGGTCCGATGCTGAATTTTTTTTATTGCACAACGGTTCATTTGATGGTAAGTGAAACTGTGGCCCATACACATCTACGTTTATCGTCGATTAAGAATTAAAATGCAGATACGTTGTCACACCTAAAGACTTAGATGGAAATACTTAGTATCCAGTAAAAAGGCTCTTCGGTTCTCATACTCACCAAACGAAACATAGGCCTCCCCCATAGATTGCCTCATCATCATCATCATCATAATTACAGCCCTTCACAAGTCCACTGCTGAAAATAGGCCTCCCCCAAAGAATGCCACAAAGCACGGTCCTGAGCCACCTGCCCTACACTTGGTCCGCCACTCGATAAGCTTTTCTCCCCATCGGTTGTCGGTTCTTCGAGCTATATGGCCGGCCTATTGACACTTAGCCTTAATACATTGATCTTCCTCATACGGCCAGCAGTGTAAGACCACGTCTCAATTCAATAGAGAAGATTAGATTATTCCATAGTTATCACGCTTGGCAGGCAGGAAACCTCAGTTTTTTTTAATATTATTTTGTGTTGTTGGCGGGAAGATATTGCTGCCCATATTTCATTTTAGTATCTTTCTGTTTTCTCTTATGACTAACACGATATGATATGACGTAGTGGATTTTCTTACTCCACGACAACAAAGCAACACTGCTTACAGTTAAATTATCTTATTTTTTTATAAACCTTTGTTATAATAAATTAGGTATAGCAATATCACCCTTTTAAATAGAGAGAGAGAGAGATAAAGAGAGAGAGAGAGAGAGAGAGAGAGAGAGAAAGAAAGATATGCGATAGTGAATATTCTTACAATGCCACTATACGTGTATATGTGGTTTTTTTTATAGGATAAGGGTGACAAACGAGCACACAGTCCACCTGATGGTAAGTGGTTGCTGCGGCCCATAGACATCTACATCAATCTTCTATCAAAAATCAAAATGTAGATGCGTCGTCACCCGTGAGGACTAAGATGGAATGCCTCATTTCCAGTAAAAAAGGCCTCCGGCCACCTGCACTCACCAAGCGAAACGCAGAGGTAAACCTCTACTTCACGCTGGTTTTCAGTGAGGTCGTGGTACCACCCCGGTTCGAGCCGGCCCATCCGTGCGACAGCAAAAGCTGCCGCGTGGCTCTATCACTGTAACTACTACTGTGGTAGTGCCAGAGTGCAGCTTTATTATGGTTGTTGCACGAATGGGTCGGCTCGATCGGCCAAGGACCACGCTCTCACTAGCAAAAAATAGCAGCTTAATGCGGCTGTGTTTTGTATGTTGAGTGTAGAGGACAGGAGACCCTTTTACTGGATACGAGTTATTTCATCTTAGTCCTCAAGAGTGACAACGCATCCGCATATTGATTCTCAATCAAGGATAAATGTAGATGTCTAAGGGCTATAGTATCCAGTTACCATCATGTGAACTATGCGCTCATTTGTCATCGTCATACTATATATAATACTTAATTAAAAAAAAACATGGTTTGAAATGTTACTTTGCGCTGCCTCGAGCCATTACGTACGAGTATATAAAAAATACACGAGCTAGTGTAACGCGACTTGTAAAATTTTACGCCGTAGGAGACGTAGAAGTCAGTTGTAGATGTCGAAGTTTAGAAGACATACTGAAGTCCAAAGTGAATAAAATGCTTCTGAAGTTTTTCTTTAATTTAATAACCAGCGAATGTAGAGTTTTACTCGTAACGATTCTCGTTAAGAGTAAAAGTCTACATTCGCTGGTTATTCGCTAAATGATTTTTTTATAGGAATAGGGTGACAAACGAGTACAAAGTCCACCTGATGGTAACTGGTTGCTGTGACCCATAGACATCTACATTTATCCTCGTTTGCGAATCAATATGCAGATGCGTTGTCACCCGTAAAATGATTCGTTTACAACAGCATGCAACCGCAATAACAGAATGTTTATGTAATATAACACGCAGATATTTTTGTGAGAATATAAGTATATAGCGAGAGGGAGACGAACATTGTTACATTATAGTTAGTTGTCATACGGGGTAGAGCCATGTTGCAGCTATATTAGTAGTATAGTTGTAGCACGAATGGGTCGGCTCGACCGGGGAAGGACCACGCTCTTACAGAATACCAGCGTAAAATAGCAGCATAATGCTGCTGAGTTTCGTATGGTAAGTGTAGAGAACTGGAGACCCTTTTTACTGGAAAAAAGGCATTTTAGTCACGGCTGCCAATGCATCGACATTTTAATACGCTAATGAAGATAGATGTAGATATTTATGGGCCACAGCAACCACTTACCATCAGGTAGACTGTGTGCTCTTTTGTTACCCTTATTCTATAAAAAAAACTGTATCCAGGCTTCAAAATTGAGTATATATTTAAAAGGAAAAAAATCTTATTTTATTTTAGCAATTAAAATATACCACTTCAGAACGATTTGGATCAAATTTTCAGCAGTGAAATTAAGGTAATAAAGGTGATTCATTTGTTCAACTAAATACGTGTTTGCGCTTTAGCTTTAGGGTTGTCTACAATCGGAAACCGTAATCTTTGACCAACTTTCTCCGATCCGGCATTAAAACTAATTTGTGCGAATGAGAAGTTAGTGGTTAAACTGTTCCAGATTTTACATTAAAATTACATAATGCTCTTTATCTATCTAGTAATAGGGTTTAATAACGTAAGTCGTAAACGTAAATAAAATAAGCCGTCCCACTGATGGTCTTATCTCATCTCAATTTTCTAAGTTTTTGTAGCGGGGCAGCGGGACAACTTGACAAGTCCTCAGATTTTTTTAACTTCTTAGATACGATGTTATCCTTCACCGATGAGCACATGCTAAATCAGCAAACACAATTGCAACTTTGAATTTGAATTAACTTGAAGCTAGGCTGTAACTTTTTTATTAAGGGTGTAGCACGAATGGGTTCGCTTGACGGGGGAATGACCACGCTTTCATAGAATACCAGTATAAAATAGCAGCTTAATTCTGCCGTGTTTTGTCTAATGAGTGTAGAGACACTAAACCTGAGATCCTATGGAGAGCATTAAGATTAATATTTTGATTCTTTATCGAGGTTTGATGTAGGTGTCTATGAGCCACAACATCAACTTACTAATAAGAGTTATTATGCTACTGAACTAATTGATAATAATCCCTAGAAATGTGGTGATTGCTTCGATGCTATTGCTAAATGTTTCAATATTTAATTGTACAACATACCTTTAGATGTAAATTAATTTTTAATAATATAAAATTAAAATATTTTTACAACCGACTTCAATATAAATTATTAAGAATAACTCAAAAAGAGCTTTCTAAGAGCATCTGAAAGCAACATAAACGGGACGTGCTGTGTCGAAGTGGCATTCGACCTTGAACGCTACTCTCTCCCTCTCACTTAAGATAAGTTACTGTCTCTTTCCCCCTTGTTGTGCATAATTCTGTCATCATAATTTTGTTTAAAAGATAATAAAATGAGTATACATATAGCACTGATTTCGGTAAGTCATTGGTTGGACACACTGAAAATCAGCGCCTTGGAAAAAAAAATCATGGCATTATGCTGAGTGTGCTCCTGTTCCCAGATGACGCCTTGACACATACGAGTATAGGTATTGTATAGTTTGTAATATGTAGTATATTGTAATTTGTATTGTATAGCCAATATTATTTGTAAATTATGTGTTTTTTTATGTTATCTGTGATGGCGTCATTTTGAAGAATAAACCTTTCTTTCTTTCTTTCAAAAAAAATATTGGTCAGACCTTGATCAAATTTATATGGGACCACATGTAAAACACCAGCTTTAAAACAAAAAAGAATCATCGAAATCGGTTTACCCATAAAAAAACATACATTCGAATAGTACCGGCTCCTTTTTGAAGTCGGTAGAAAACAAGAACCGCTTCCTGGTCCCCCCCAAGACAGAGGCTTTTTTCCAAAACAGTGGTAAAAACATAAATTAGTTTCAATAAATATTATTTCAATTTTCATTGAATAAAAATTGTTCAATTCTATTCTATCAGGATCTTAAAGTCATTAAAATCAGGTAGAATGTGTGCTTGTTTGTCATATTTATTCTATAGAAATAACAGATTTTGTTTGCTCTCGTACTACGTAGTTAGAAGGCAAACGCTTAATATCTTCTCAGCTACTACGCGACGTTTAATTATGGGAATGTTATATTATAATTGTTTAAGTAAAATATCAAGAACATTTTTAATAAGCCGACTTAGTAATAAACCAACCGTTGTTTCTGTTTGCGTTAAGATTTATGTAATCCCAGCTTACTCTTGCGAACTATACTCTCTTAGGTACTCGTAGCGCTCAAGATTCAAGTGCCCGGTATATTCTAAAGAGGCTTATTGTGAATTCAGCAAAGTACTTTACATCTTCCCTGAGGTCGTAGCGTTGGAGAGTATTCTTTTATTTATTTACTTAGGTCGAGCTTTGAAAGAGATGGTCAGGCATTGTGTACCTACTTTTGTGGTTACAACACTCGAGTATAATTCAAGAGTTTTGGTAAACAATGTCATTTGAAGTAACATTCAGATACTGTAGGAATAAATACACATTTAAAACTTATAGAGCTATACTGTAGCAACATTATAACTTCAGAACGAATGAGTGGGTTCGACCGAGGAAGCTCGCCCTTATAGAAAAATTAAAAGCAATTTAATGCTACTTTTTCGTACGGTGAGGGTAAAGAACGGGAGTCCCTTTTTACTGACAACGAGGCATTCCATCTTATACATCAGAGATGATGTCATTCTTCAACACATTTTTAGATTCTTTATCAAAGACAGGTGTAAATATTTGTGGGACTCAGTAACTACATTATCATAACTGGAAATTTATTTAACGGGAATATGTGCTCTTTTGACACTCTTATTTATATATAAAATGTTATTGTCGAGTTAGTGGTGACAGTGGAGAATTCCCTATCTCAATTTTATTAGATCGCTGGCGCAATTGTAGATTACGAGAATTGCAAAGCTTCCGATAGTGAAGTGTAAACAATACAATTCAATACAATACTATTTACTGTATACGAAGGAAATATTAATATAACAAAAATAAACCAATATTGAGGTAATAACATATGCTGGTTTTATTGCTATCACACGGGCGATGGCGCGTGTTGCTTATGAGGCATTCTATGGACAATCTATGAAAGTCTATGTTCAGCAGTAGTTCTTGCCATGTAGTGGTGGCGTCAGAGAATCAACTTTCCCATATCGTTCCGTGGTTGTGGAGGTGACAATATGAAATGAAATAGGAAATAATTAAAATATATAAAAACCTCCGGTTGTTAACTTGCCTTATACGCATGGAAACTATGTCAAATATCCTTCTTATGAGGTAATCTATATATGAGGTTTTATTACATATTATAGCGCTGGTTAATCGCAAAATATTAATTAAATATTATTGAAGTTTTCTATCTTTCAAAAAAAACATCTGTTAAAATGTGGTTTCTGTCCAATTCTAAGAATTGCTTTAGCAAATAATAATAAACATCAATAAAGGAAAACATCTTGAAGAAAGCTAAATTTAAAAAATGAATGTGAATATAATAAAATACGTCCGTCAACATGTTTCAAGAGAAACCCTCTCAGAAATGTGAAAAAAAGGAAAACAATGCCCAACTAATCATATTGAATGATAACATCTCACTTCTGTGCTTTTAACAGTTGCTTTTTAAAGAACATACAACTAAATCTTCGGCGCACATTATAGCTCTAATATACATAACAACGTTTTTACGATTAATACAACTTGAGTAATGCACAAAAATTAAATTAATATTGGTAAGTAATTCCGCCTATGAATAATATTATAAGATCAGCAAAAATAAGATATCTTTACATTCCCTGTAGGGAATAATTTTACAGAAAATGTATGATAAAATAAGCTTAGCATCATTTCAACAAAATAGGTCGAATTTTAACTTGATTACCAATGCAGATGTTGTCTTTACATGGTAGAGCCTTGCTGCAGCTATATTAATAGTATAGTTGTAGCTCGAATGGGCGGCTCGACCGGGGAAGGACCACGCTCTCACAGAATACCAGCGTAAAATAACAGCTTAGTGCTGTTGTGTGTTAGATGGTGAGTGTAGAGAACCGGAGACCCTTTTTACTGGAAAAGAGGCATTCTATTTCTATCTTAGTCCTGACGGCTGGCAACGTATCTGTATTTTAATTCGCAAACGAAGATAGATGTAGATATCTATGGGCCACGGCAACTACTTACCATCAGGTGGACTGTGTGCTCGTTTGTCACCCTTATTCTATAAAAAGAAAAAAACAATCTAATCTAAAAAAAACAAGTTGTCTTTTTATACCGCGTATTCAGATAAAGATGAGTAGTTTATATCACTTAGTAGTACACTAAAGATAATTGTATTGAAATGAAAGCTCCAGTAAAGTTTTTCAAAGGTTTGTATTGTATCCAAAAAAACATGTTAATACCCTGTAATAGGAAACGTGATGATGTATATTTATTATTACGGGTCGGCCTCTATGTAAAACTATTGTAAAATTCCTATTTATATCTGTTCCCAGCTTTTTTATGATGCGTATTCTGACAGACAGACAATCGGATAGACAACGTTTTCGAAAATTGTTGTTTTGGTATATATGCCGATACTCCAATTTATACATCTAAAAATATTCCATGTACAGAAATCTTCGCCTTAGAGTTCTATTAATGTAATAATCTAGATAGATAGATTAGTATTCGATATAATACCGTGGTGTGTTGAAAAATATAAAATACGCCAAAAGCTATTAAAATTCGTATCGAGTATATTACCGTATCGAGTATATTACCGTTTTACTCAGCTTTATTCGAATGAAGTCTCGGTAACAGTAAGTTTATAATACTCGTATAATATTCATCATACCATACTGTCATTATATTAAACTGTTTTGCACTCTTAAAGATAACTACCTAACTTTTTTAATTTACTCTTAAAGTCAACCTGGTACTACCTATTGTATTCTCTCGTATCCGCGGTGGAGTTCATTCAAGTGTTTTATGCCCCGGGGGGACAGAGATCGCGAAGTGAGTCGTCTCACTACAGCAAGAAATAAAAGTTTGATACATTAAAGTTCTCTGGAAATATCCCACTTGGAAGGACTGCATATAATATTAAAAAGACTCGTTACTACGATAACATAGCTATTTAAATAGTTAAATGTACGCGAATACGTTTAAAACGAAACACAATTGGGACTTATTAAGAAAGAAAAAGTATTTATATTCTTTCTTAAATTAACATTAATGCTCATTTCAATAAAATAATATGCTACTTATTATATTATTATCCAATATATACAAATTAATATTTGTTTGTTCGTATTTTATGCGCTGCCATACCGTTCATCAGATTGAGCTAACACTTTGTCAACTTATTTCTAGCACTTCCGCGTAGGTTATAGGCATAGTACAATTAACTTATATTAGGTGGCGCCTTATCGAACCAACATGTTTATATGAACTTTGTAGATCATTTAATTTTAATGAATGTATTATCATTCCTAATTAAACAATATAACTCTTCCAAATTTAAAACGATATTTCCACAATTATTTCTTCTGCGGCAATAACGCGTCGGGTACCAGCTAGTATTATAATGGTAGGTTTTTTCTTTTATGCCTAGGACTCCACCTGGATTGGTATCACCTTCTTACCTGTTTTAGAAAGCAGTGGAATATCAAATAAAAGCGCTTGCACTGCTTTGTTTTGGCCTAAAGGGTACAATTTTATATTAATGTTGCGCGCCACAATTAATGCCTGGTACATGGCGACACTAGTTACCACTAGCGCCTTCTAGTATCGAGTAGCAGAACTAGGAGATAGGAGAGAGATCAAGATACTTCTAAAAATTTCCATGGAAGAGTTTTCTAGAACTATCGACACCTAGTCAGTCGGGACCGGTATGTACTCGAATATTCTAGATGTTTCTACAATAGAAGGTCCTGGAATTATCTGGGGCCCTATATAAGGCCGGTGTAGACCGCGACATGGGTCAGTGTTGAATTGGCGATACAAGCGAATGCTCCAAAGCGATAACACTGTTAACGAAAGTGATCAGTAATACAATTGTGTTTTATTATTAGTGTGGTTTTAAGTTGTAATTAGTGTTCTGTAATTAAAGTGTAAATTTTGATAATTCACTCGGCAGTTTTTTAACTGTCTCGAACCCTAAGCTCGTAACATTAAGTTCAAGTCTGACTACTTACACAAATGCAATTTATTACGTAATTTTCACTAATTTCTCATACAAAGATAATAATTATAATTACGTAAGTAAAGTAATAGTTACAACATCTGTATAGTAGTTACTATCTACTTATTTGCGCTGCCAAATTGCAGAGCCTGTATTGCAGTCTGAAGAGCCACTATAATTATAGACTATGAGGCTTTCCAGCTTAGTTCTTAAATGTGATAACGCATCTCTAGCCTTCTTTATTTAAAGTTGGCTGCAGATGTCTATGGACTACAGTAGTCACTTGCCATCAGGTAGACTGTGATAAAACACAACAGAGAATACTTTGTCGCCTCATTGCTACTTCGGCTTACTAATACGTCGATTTTGGGCATACCTTGGCTGACAATTTTAGTCCTAGTTAACAATTTCAAACATAGTGTTCTTAACAACTACCAGCATAGGTGTAACATTGGCGTTACACATTTTTATTAATTGTTATTGTCCCTGTTGATCTTAAAACCTTTCTGGTGGGAGATACTACTATGGTAACAGTTTTGAATTAAGAATGGATTATATGAATGTGGAAGAAGCGAGGGAGGTGTGTCAAGCTCGTAGAAAATGAAAGTTTGTATTCTTCGCCTATCCCCTTGGGTGATGGGCGTGATAGTTTTATGTTTTAAATTGACAGACATAAACATGCAATAAATATTTTTGAGACACATGAGATCTTCTAACACGAAAAAGGACAGCGCAACTGATTTCGTACTGCTTGGAAACCTGCTGGTGAACTCCTCGCAGCAACGGGACATGTTATATGGTCTGTTATTTTGCTAACAACCTGAAAATAAAAAAACTAAATAACAAAAAAATGATGAAGTAATTAGGGTACTACCGACAATTTGGCCCCTTTTCTTGTTTGATCCTATTCGTACTCATGCTTTTAAAATAAAAACAAACTAAAATGCTTGTTTCGAGTCGGATATTTCCAAAATAAATCATGGCAACAGCTCCAAAGTACACTGATAACACTCGAGTCCGCCCGCCTTTCCCAACGAGAAAACAGGAAATCGCGGTTTTGTTGATGCGAAAACTTTGCCAGAGATTTAAAATGGTTGTTTACATTTTAGGAAAGAGAATAATGTCAGTCACTTTTTATGTTTATGAAAACCTGAAAGTAATGACTTTTGGAAGCTTTAAAACTCAGCTTTTGAAAGTGCACACCTGTGCTTAAAGGATTGCAAAATTGCGGGGGGCGAAATATACCGAGCAACACACGCTATTGTTCGCCTTTGAAAAATGTCCTCAATGTGTTATAGTAGATAGTATATTTCAAATTGATATTATAAGGTTAACTTATGCTTGTGATAATATGTGCATATTGTTTTTAAATTAAATAAAAAAAATGTTTTCTATAGATATTTATACAGTTCAATAATTTACACTGTACACTGGATGAAACTTATTTATAATTTATAAATGCAATTATATTTATTTAATTATTAGCTATTTATTAATAATTTATATTTCATTTCGAAATTGTTGCAAAATATTGTCGTTAAAACTAAAAATTTCGTCCGTCGTTAGTTGTTTGTTGTTAACTGTTTTGTAAAATTGTGTAAAATTTTTAATGAAAATTCTAATTCAACTTATAAGTTATTTTAAAATCATGTAAGAGATATATCATAATATCTACATTCATTCGTGCTTCATACAATATTACAGCAGGTCGTTCCAGAAACTTTGCCACCTACTTTATAAAGGTTCTCGACATGTTTATGAGGAAAGTTTTCATTTGACGACTACTATCTGTTACTCAAGAACTTGACACACCTCTTATAAAATGATCCTGCTTAACTCAGAAACTCCAGACAACTTCGTATGAATGGAATATGAGTAATATAAATCCTTACATATGGAGTTCGGTAGAAAACCTTTATATTAAAAACTCGTAAAATATTAAAATTGAATGATATTAAATTCTGACTGGATATTATGTTCAGTTATTTTAGTATTTCTGTTTTAGTAGTTCTGTTTCTGTTAAATTAACAACGGTACAACCGTTTTAAAAACCGCTAATATTTTTTATATAGTATTTTAGCAATAACTTCATAAAGTATAAAAATATATATTATATTGTGTGGCGGGTGGGGAGATCTCCCGCCGGGCAAGGTGTTCTGCCCGGGGAGCGGCCAACGCTCCGATTGGTATTTCGGAGCTATTCTATATGCTGCTTTAACTTCGGAACTTTGTAAGCGCGATTTAGGCTTCGATGCATTTCGCTTGTGGCGCGACGACAGCGCCGCTATAATTATAATAGCAACATGAAATAGTTAATATTTATTTTATAATATAATAGAAATAGAAATATAAATCTGGTTGAAGTCAATCTTACAAATCTTAAGGTCCGACGCAAAGAAATATTTTGGTGCTCAACAAGATACATTTTGAGGAGAGTAAGCGCAACAAATCAATAATTTAATTCCTTTCGCTTCCACAATCGGACAACCAGTCATTTAGCTAGTCTCGACACGTTTGCTTTTGACTTATCATGCGTTTAAAACCTAACGTTTTGCTTCGTCATTCATCATGTGTACAGCAAAAAAGTGGAATAATTGACCAGCGTCTGATATTCTATGAAATAATTTCATCATTAAAGTTAGTTTAGGGTTACGTCCCACCATACTGATACATAATTAATCAATGGATACATTAATTGAAAAGAGGAAAACTATTGCCCTTATTTTGGGCTATTCCGTATTCGAGTTATAAATTTTGCTATATTAGGCCGGGTACACATTGTGTGTCGTCATCTTTGTGTATCGTATGTCTGTCACGTGATGCAGATTTGTATTATCACGATAGCTATTTTAGACGGAAATTTATAGACGATAGAGATATGATTTATAGGGATAGGGATCTGATTATTCGCTTTCTGAACAAAATCTCGTATCTGATACAACGCCTATCTGATATATCTCGTATCTGATACCTAATATATCGTGCTATGGACGTTTTTTCATTTTAATCAAAATAAAGTGGCGCAAAGTGATACCCATCCTACTGATATAACAATTCTCTTGAAAATTTTGGACGTGGATAAGATACGACGTTTGAAGGAGCGTTAACATACAAAGAACCATGGAACTTCTGGCCGTCTCTCTGCATAGCGAGAACGACTCACTGGCCCATGCCGCAAAGATGATAGAGTGGTGAGTTAACAGTGGTAGAGCCACGCGGCAGCTTTTGCTGTCGCACGGATGGGCCGGCTCGAACCGGGGTGGTACCCCGACCTCACAGAAAACCAGCGTAAAGTAGAGGTTTACCTCTGCGTTTCGCTTGGTGAGTGCAGGTGGCCGGAGGCCCTTTTTTACTGGAAACGAGGCATTCCATCTTAGTCCTCACGGGTGACAAACGCATCTGCATTTTGATTTGTAATAGGAGGATAGATGTAGATGTCTATGGGCCGCAGTAACCACTTACCTTCAGATGGACTATGTGCTCGTTTGTCAC
>JAVANC010000012.1:35756772-35768675 GCA_033319125.1 Parnassius glacialis | reverse complement strand
CGTAGTGGATTTTCTTACTCCACGACAACAAAGCAACACTGCTTACAGTTAAATTATCTTATTTTTTTTATAAACCTTTGTTATAATAAATTAGGTATAGCAATATCACCCTTTTAAATAGAGAGAGAGAGAGATAAGAGAGAGAGAGACAGAGAGAAAGAAAGATATGCGATAGTGGATATTCTTACAACAACACTATACGTGTATATGTGTTTTTTTTTTATAGGCTAAGGGTGACAAACGAGCACACAGTCCACCTGATGGTAAGTGGTTGCTGCGGCCCATAGACATCTACATCAATCTTCTATCAAAATTCAAAATGTAGATGCGTCGTCACCGTGAGGATTAAGATGGAATGCCTCATTTCCAGTAAAAAGGGCCTCCGGCCACCTGCACTCACCAAGCGAAACGCAGAGGTAAACCTCTACTTCACGCTGGTTTTCTGTGAGGTCGTGGTACCACCCCGGTTCGAGCCGGCCCATCCGTGCGACAGCAAAAGCTGCCGCGTGGCTCTACCACTGTAACTACTACTGTGGTAGAGCCAGAGTGCAGCTTTATTATGGTTGTTGCCCGAATGGGTAGGCTCGATCGGCCAAGGACCACGCTCTCACTAGCAAAAAATTGCAGCTTAATGCGGCTGTGTTTTGTATGTTGAGTGTAGAGGACAGGAGACCCTTTTTACTGGATACGAGTTATTTCATCTTAGTCCTCAGGAGTGACAACGCATCCGCATATTGATTCTCAATCAAGGATAAATATAGATGTCTATGGGCTATAGTATAGTATCCAGTTACCATCAGGTGAACTATGCGCTCATTTGTCATCGTCATACTATATATAATACTTAATTAAAAAAAAATGGTTTGAAATGTTACTTTGCGCTGCCTCGAGCCATAACGTACGAGTATATAAAAAATACACGAGCTAGTGTAACGCGACTTGTAAAATTTTACGCCGTAGGAGACGTAGAAGTCAGTTGTAGATGTCGAAGTTTAGAAGACTTACTGAAGTCCAAAGTGAATAAAATGCTTCTGAAGTTTTTCTTTAATTAATAACCAGAACGAATGTAGAGTTTTACTCGTAACGATTCTCGTTACGAGTAAAAGTCTACATACGCTGGTTTTTCGCTAAATGATTTTTTTATAGGAATAGGGTGACAAACGAGTACAAAGTCCACCTGATGGTAACTGGTTGCCGTGACCCATAGACATCTACATTTATCCTCGTTTGCGAATCAATATGCAGATGCGTTGTCACCCGTAAAATGATTCGTTTACAACAGCATGCAACCGCAGTAACAGAATGTTTATGTAATATAACACGCAGATATTTTTGTGAGAATATAAGTATATAGCGAGAGGGAGACGAACATTGTTACATTATAGTTAGTTGTCATACGGGGTAGAGCCATGTTGCAGCTATATTAGTAGTATGGTTGTAGCACGAATGGGTCGGCTCGACCGGGGAAGGACCACGCTCTTACAGAATACCAGCGTAAAATAGCAGCATAATGCTGCTGTGTTTCGTATGGTAAATGTAGAGAACTGGAGACCCTTTTTACTGGAAAAAAGGCATTTTAGTAACGGCTGCCAATGCATCGACATTTTAATACGCTAACGAAGATAGATGTAGATATTTATGGGCCACAGCAACCACTTACCATCAGGTAGACTGTGTGCTCTTTTGTCACCTTATTCCATAAAAAAACTGTATCCAGGCTTCAAAATTTAGTATATATTTAAAAGGAAAAAAATCTTATTTTATTTTAGCATTTAAAATATACCACTTCAGAACGATTTGGATCAAATTTTCAGCAGTGAAATTAAGGTAATAAAGGAGATTCATTTGTTCAACTAAATACGTGTTTGCGCTTTAGCTTTAGGGTTGTCTACAATCGGAAACCGTAATCTTTGACCAACTTTCTCCGATCCGGCATTAAAACTAATTTGTGCGAATGAGAAGTTAGTGGTTAAACTGTTCCAGATTTTACATTAAAATTACATAATACTCTTTATCTATCTAGTAATAGAGTTTAATAACGTAAGTCGTAAACGTAAATAAAAATAAGCTGTCCCACTGATGGTTTTATCTCATCTCAATTTTCTAAGTTTTTGTAGCGGGGCAGCGCGACAACTTGACAAGTCCTCAGATTTTTTTAACTTCTTAGATACGATGTTATCCTTCACCGATGAGCACATGCTAAATCAGCAAACAAAATTGCAACTTTGAATTTGAATAAACGTGAAGCTAGGCTGTAACTTTTTTATTAAGGGTGTAGCACGAATGGGTTCGCTTGACGGGGGAATGACCACGCTTTCATAGAATACCAGTATAAAATAGCAACTTAATTCTGCCGTGTTTTGTCTAATGAGTGTAGAGACACTAAACCTGAGATCCTATGGAGAGCATTAAGATTATATTTTTATGAGCCACAACATCAACTTACTAATAAGAGTTATTATGCTACTGAACTAATTGATAATAACCCCTAGAAATGTGGTGACTGCTTCGATGCTATTGCTAAATGTTTCCATATTTAATTGTACAACATATTATATGGTAAATTAATTTTTAATAATATAAAATTAAACATTTTTTACAACCGACTTCAATATAAATTATTAAGAATAACTCAAAAAGAGCTTTCTAAGAGCATCTGAAAGCAACATAAACGGGACGTGCTGTGTCGAAGTGGCATTCGACCTTGAACGCTACTCTCTCCCTCTCATTTAAGATAGTTACTGTCTCTTTCCCCCTTGTTGTGCATAATTCTGTCATCATAATTTGTTTAAAAGATAATAAAATGAGTATACATATAGCACTGATTTCGGTAAGTCACTGGTTGGACACACTGAAAATCAGCGCCATGGAAAAAAAATTCATGGCATTATGCTGAGTGTGCTCCTGTTCCCAGATGACGCCTTGACACATACGAGTATAGGTATTGTATAGTTTGTAATATGTAGTATATTGTAATTTGTATTGTATAGCCAATATTATTTGTAAATTATGTTTTTTTATGTTATCTGTGATGGCGTCATTTTGGAGAATAAACCTTTCTTTCTTTCTTTCAAAAAAAAAAACTATTGGTCAGACCTTGATCAAATTTATATGGGACCAGATGTAAAACACCAGCTTTCAAACAAAAAAAGAATCATCGAAATCGGTTTACCCATAACAAAAAAAAACATACATTCGAAGAGTACCGGCTCCTTTTTGAAGTCGGTAGAAAACAAGAACCGCTTGCTGGTCCCCCCCAAGACAGAGGCTTTTTTCCAAAACAGTGGTAAAACATAAATTAGTTTCAATAAATATTCTTTCAATTTTCTTTGAATAAAAATTGTTCAATTCTATTCTATCAGGATCTTAAAGTCATTAAAATCAGGTAGAATGTGTGCTTGTTTGTCATATTTATTCTATAGAAATAACGGATTTTGTTTGCTCTCGTACTACGTAGTTAGAAGGCGAGCGCTTAAGTCTTTAACAAGCCTGAATGACCTTGACGAAACGGCTATCGCAGAGATTTTAGCCAACGTCAACACCGTCTAGCGACTACGTTCTGTATTACTTATAAAAGTGCAAAGATTAATAGACTGCAGAGATGACAATTATAAAAGTGACATACTGCCTGTTAGGCTTGCGCATCACTGAGAATTATGTCGTAGTTACGCATCTTCAATAACATTGTGCTGTAGCTTTGTCCGGTAGGCGTCACGAGCTGTCAAGTGTTCAAGTTTCAAGTGCGTAAGAGTTTTTTATTATATATGTTAAATCGTATTTATTTGCATCGTATTAGTAGATTTGGGTCAAAGCGTTCGCTGTAAATTTTTCCCGGGTTTGATCCCCGACAGCACGAATGCTATTTGTAATTGCAATTTTCGTCAACATGCATTGGGGCAGTTCGGCGGGCATTTCCTTGCCCTAAAACCCTCTCAGAAATAAAAAAAGAGTTCTGTGCCCAGTAAAGGGACTTGTATAGCCATTTACTTTACTTTGTAGCAATATTTATATTATTTATATTATGTTATATTAGATACAGAAGGGTACCTTATGCTGACAAAAATATCACGTGGAGGCGACGAAATCGTAAAACATCTTTGTACCTAGATAAAACGTTCGAAAGATTGTCAATCATGTTATACGCCACATTTTCTATAGAGCGTAGAACATTGCAGATAGGGCAAAATAAAAAATAATCCAAAATATTATGGGAACTATTTATTAATAATATTTGTAGGTATTTATAATAAAAACAATGAACAAGCTGCAAGGTTCAACTAATAATGTTTCTTGTAAACACAATTGTTATGTTGTAGGTTCTATTATTGTGTTATATACTATTTACTTTATATTATAAGTCCTCTATACTCCTATATTGTTATTCTTATATTAATTACATTATTTACCTAGAAACCAAACTAATTAGATTGTAATATTTAAATAATAATGTTTACTGTTCCAAAATTACCATCCTTAATTGTATCTTAGAATAAGTTAACGATAAACACAAACAAGCATAATGTTATTCCCTTATCTTTACCCCTACCTCCTAGCTTCCCGCGATCCTACACTATAAAAACCAAGTCCTTCGATCGCACAACACAATTCTATTTCACATATACACAAACCACATACAATAATGCCCACACACCGCAACAAATTACAAAATTATGTAGTTATTGTAAAAAAAATTGGGCATAATATTACAGAATGCCGTAAAAGAACTTATAATAATAATATAAGAAACAATCAAGCCCAACGCGCACTTCCTGCGCCTCCTATCCCAGTAAATCATTTAAACTGCCAAGCGACCAACGAGATGAGCAACTCGTTGGAAATCGCTTCAGTATCCTGCTCACCGATCCCGACTCAAGACATCGAGAACCTGCAGATATGAACTCTAGCAAATCCAACCCTATTTCTCAAAGGCGTCCTCGACCGCCGAACCATCGAGATCACACAACGCAAACAAACAGCGTACCTTCTAAATTACCGCTTAAGTGTCAGACAGAGTTGAAAAATGTGTCTACACAAACTAGCGACTTAAGTACTACATCACATACACATCACTCAATATTCAAAAATTCCAGTTCTCAAACGGAAACCTATGAACAGGGTAACCAGCCCCAAACCCTTGGTTTTCCAAAACATGCTATTCCTTCTACATCCACTGACTCTATTACTACTATCTCTACTAGATCTACTATCTCTACTACACCTACTGACTCTCTCGAGACTACTAAACCTACTACGTCCACTGATTCCATCAAGACAACTACACCTCTTATATCCACAAATTCCACTGTTTCCAATAAACCACGTTCGAAATCATAACCTACAACTAAAAAGCTTAAATTAAAACATCCCAAATTCAAATGTTATACAAAATCTTTTGCCATATCTGCCTTAAACGATATACCACCCGATAACCTCTTACACTGTACATTTCACATAGAAGGTAAACCAGTAACATTTCTAATAGACACCGGAGCAGGAATCTCGGTAATAAAAAGGGATAAAATAGGTTCGTCACCTTTAAATAAATTAAACATCGTGTCAATCGTAGGTATTTCCGGTAGCCAAAATTCAATTACAACCTCAGGCACCACCAAAATATCTCTAGATTATTTACCTAAATATCGTTTTTCATGTTGCTTCCCTTAACATTAAAGCAGACGGTATCCTAGGCAACGATTTTATGATAAAGAACAATTGCAGCATTCATATTCATTCTAAAACAATGAGAATACGTGACAGATCATACAACCTACATTATTTGAACGAAAATCCTCAAAATATAATCGACCCTAATAACCAGTTCCTTTCTAGCCGTTCCGAGAGTGTAATTATGTGTAGAACAAATAATATCAATTCCGGGACAGCAATAGTCGAAAAACAAATAATAGATAACGGTATTGTTATTCCCAACGCATTAGTTGAAGTCAAAAACAACTCATTTGTTATTACTTGTGTAAATACAAACAAATCCGATGAGGTAATTAGCATTCCCAACATCGAAGTTCAACCTTATCAACCAAATCAACAAACTAACAACATTAATAAACACTCAATTAATAATCTTATTCACACATCCGACACCGATAGACAAAAGCAAGTACTCAATTTCATTAGACGCGAACATTTAAACAAAGAAGAATCGAACTCATTAGATAAAATTGTCTTCAAATACCCCGACATATTTTTCATCGAAGGCGACTCCCTTACATTTAGCAATCATACAAAACATCAAATACCTACCACTACTGACATTCCAATTCACACGAAAACCTATCGCTTTCCTCATGTACACGACAAGAAGTAAAATCACAAGTCCAAAAGATGTTAGACCAAGACATTATCAGACCTAGTTCATCTCCTTGGAGTAGCCCCATCTGGGTTGTTCCTAAGAAACTAGACGCATCTGGAAAACAGAAATGGCGATTAATTATTGATTACCGCAAGTTAAATGAAGTCTCAGTAGGAGACAGTTATCCTCTTCCTAATATTACAGATATTCTAGACAAATTAGGTCATTCTCAATATTTTACCACATTAGATCTTGCCTCAGGTTTTCATCAGCTAGAAGTTGATCAAAAAGAGACGGCTTTTAGTACACCATATGGCCATTACGAATATAAAAGAATGCCATTTGGTTTAAAAAATGCACCAGCGACATTTCAGCGTGTAATGGACTCCGTTTTGTATGGCTTACAAGGTGAAAGATGTTTCGTTTACCTCGACGACATAGTTGTCTTTGCTTCCAGCCTTCAAGAGCATGAACAAAAACTTGAAGAAGTCTTCTCTAGACTTAGAAAATATCAACTAAAGATTCAACCAGACAAATGCGAATTTCTTAGACGCGAAGTTGCTTATTTTGGCCACATCATTTCGAACGAAGGCGTTAAGCCGAACCCCGATAAAATTCGGGCAGTTCAAGAATTCCCTATTCCTAAATCATGTAGAGATATAAAGGCATTTCTAGGCCTTACAGGATACTATCGTCGGTTTATTCCTAATTTCAGCAAACTTACTAAACCTTTAACTAGCCTTCTTAAAAAGGACACTACCTTCATATGGGGTGAAACCCAACAACAATCCTTCAAGGAATGCAAACATCTTCTTACTAACCCTCCCATCTTACAATATCCAAACTTCACGAAAGAATTCACCGACCACCGACGCTTCTATAAACGCCCTAGGTGCTGTGCTATCGCAAGGCGAAATAGGCAAGGACTTGCCTATAGCATATGCATCTCGGACACTAAATAAAGCGGAATCAAACTATTCCACTATCGAAAGAGAGTTATTAGCTATCGTTTGGGCAGTTAATCATTTTAGACCATATTTGTTTGGTAGAAAATTTAAAATTGTAACTGACCACAAACCGCTAACATGGCTTTTCTCGATAAAGGACCCTGGTAGTCGGTTAGTTCGATGGCGACTTAAACTCGAAGAATACGAATATGAAATAGTATATAAGGCAGGTAAGAACAACACTAATGCAGATGCTCTCTCACGCCCGCCTATTCTCCACACGAACATAAATCATCCCACAAAAAGCGACAAAAACACACATCTCGACCCAAACACTTCGGAAGACTATTTACAATTAAACTTTCAACACTACTTAGAAATCGACTCTCACACTTTTAATACTCCAAATCTCCATATTTCCCCAGACTGCCTCTTAAACGAACGTCACAAAAACATTCTTATCCCAATCTCGTGTCAACTTTCCGATAAAAATACCCTTTTCAAACAAGCAATTTCCACTTGCTCTCAAGTGGACCCATTTTTAAGTAAACCCAGAACACTTTACGAAACTGATTTATTAGTTTGAGATAAGAAACAAAATATTATATTTGGCTGTTCGAGACCCACTCACTTCGATCCTTGGGATTCTGAGAGCTATTTTAAAGTATTACTCGCTTGTATAGAAAACCATAAATCAAAATCACTTTACGTTCCGGACTTAAAAAACGACCCCACTTGTAAACTTAAAGGAAACGAACAATTACACATAACAGCTTATTTAGCCGACCTTTACGAATGCAAGATCACCATATGTGAAAATAAAGTTAAAACTCCAGCTCCAGAAGAGATAGAATCAATCCTTAAAACCTTCCATGATGATCCCTTATCAGGACATCGTGGCATTATCGAAACGACACACAAAATACGATCTGTATATTTCTGGAAAGGAATGACCGATACTATTAAAAATTATATAGATAATTGCCAAATATGTCAACGAAACAAAATTCAACGTAAGACATATAAAGCTCCCATGGTTATTACTTCTTCTTCCACTGAACCTTTTGAACGTGTAACTATTGATTTAGTCTCTTACTCAGATATAACTAACGACTTTAATAAATACATACTCACACTACAAGATGACTTGACTCGTTTCGTTCAAGCATACCCTATTGAAGATAAACAAGCAACAACAGTAGCCAAATCTATTCAAAATTTCTGTCAACATTACGGCGTACCTAAACGTTTCCATTCCGATCAAGGTACAGAATTTCTAAATAGCGTAATCAAACAATTGATGAAATTACTAGGATCCACTCACACAGTTAGTACCGCATATCACCCTCAGACTAACGGTTCTTTAGAACGATTCCACGCAACATACGCGACCACATCCGAATGTACCACAAACGTAACCAATCTAATTGGGATCAAATCGTACCATTCGCCGTTATGTGCCATAACACATCAATAAATCAATCCACAAAATTCACACCACACGAATTACTCTTTGGCTACAAACCGCGTTCGCTTTATTCTCTAAAAGCTAATGACGACTATACAACTCATGACTACCTAAGAGATTTAAACGAAAGACAAAAGTATCCCGTGACGTAGCTCGCCAAAACGTTGAATCAATGAAAGAAAAGGCAAAAGAGCGATATGACAGTAATATTAAAAATATAGCCAAATTTAACGTAGGTGATAAAGTTATGCTCAAAGTCCCAAGTCCAAACAACTTAAATAGCCTTTGGGACGGCCCTCATGTTATTGTTAGAATAGGTTTTAATGAAAATTATGTTATACAAAAATCTGGAAAAAACCAATTAGTACATGCGAATCGTTTAAGACCATTGCATGACTTCACTCCATCATCATACCATTTACTCTAAGACTAGATCGTAATTATTCATAAAATATTTAACTTTATTTCTATTGCAGGGTGGCTCAAATAATGGCACACCCTAATCCCTTAAACAATTAACCCTTAGTTTAAATGAAAATCTTTTAAATTTTATAAACAACCCATATATTAATTTTACAATTTGTTCTATTATTAAATTATTACTTTACATCATTTTATACAAAGTTTACTTATTTTCTAAGAATTATTATATAACTAAATTTAAAGGAAATCAAAACAATTAACTAGGATTATTCTAATTTTCAGGTACTCCACAACTTTTGTTGATGGGGATACCCACATAAAACACATTCCCTCTAATTCTGGACTCTATTTCGAAAACAATTATGAAATACTAATATCTGAAAATTAATGGAAACTTATCATATATCGTAACTTTGAACCTTTATTCCTAGCTCGCAACTCTATCAAAAGACTCGTAAATAACTACCAATCTCTTATCGCTACACATTCAAATTTACCCACCGTTATCACTACTAGTTCATTTATAAAAAATAAACGTAAACAGAATAGACTCTAGACTCGATGAACTTAATTCTTACACTGATAACAAGCGATCCAAACGTGAAATGCTAGACGGCTTAGGTTCAGTTTTGAAATGGCTCATTGGTGTTCCAGACGCAAAAGATGCTAAACATTATAACGAATGCATTGAACAGCTAGAGAAACAACAAATATCTACTAATGATATTCTAAAACAGCAATTACAAATTATTTCTTCAACAATCACAAATTTTAATGAAACAGTACATAAAATCTCTTATGATGAATATGTTATTAATGAAAATATTAACAAGATAAATTTATATTTCGCCTCCACAAACAAACTTATATTTAATTTAACTATCCTTGAAGAAATATCGACCATTTCAATTCAAATTCTTGAAGCCATAGTTTCTTTAGAACGAGATATTGACGATGTCACCACAATTATACTTTTAATTAAATCGAATGCAATACACCCGTCAATAATATCAACTATGCGCCTACACAAAGAATTACTGTCTTCTAATCCCGCTAAGCTCAACAAAAACTTAGTTGCCCCAATAACATTACCTAATATACACAAAATTCTCGAATCTGCCTCTATTACTTCCTATATTTATATGAATAAAATTATATATATCTTAGAATTCTCTTTAGTTAAAAACGAAAAATTTATATTATACCATTTATATTCTATCCCTATGCTACATCCTGACTCCTCCTTATATTCCACTATCCTTCCCGAAAAAACATACCTTGCCATGAGTACCACTAGATACGTCGTTATGAGCTCACTGGACAAATGCAAAGACTTTGCAACGAAATCCAAAGTCTGCAGGGATCTTCTTATCTACAACATCAACACCAGACCTATATGCGAAGTTGTCATCATAACAACAACGAGTTAACAAGTTCCTGAAGTTTGTGATATTACTACATTTTAAGCACATATCAATACTTTTCAAGCTCTTAAAAACAACAACTGGATATACATACTCCAACGCAAGACTCCGTATACCTTAGAGTGCGAAAGCAAAACAACTATCGGCGAAATCTCTGGAGCAGGTATCATCACTCTAGAACAAGGATGTAAAATGTACACCGCGTTTGTTACACTCCTAGCTGAAGACACTAAAACGATCAACATCAGTCATCCTATTACTTCTGTGGATATTGAACACATTTGCCTCCCAGAAGAAATTAAACTACAACAACCAGAACTTGCACCAATCCCGCTCAACAACATCCAACTCGACTCTCTTAACTCAGTTAGAGACCAAATAAAAATACATTCAAAATTACTTAAAGAAAATAAATCTACATTCTCAGAAAAACATGCAACAAAATTTTCCATATTTGGTATGATTACTGGCATTATTATGCTAACATATTTTTGTTACAAATGTTACAAGTGCTTGCCATGGAATAACATGCCCATAAATCCACATGGCAACTGTATACAAATTTTTAATAACTGTTTTGACCGTTCTCGTCGCCAACAACACGTCGAAGTTCCCATGTCATCGGTAAACACCACTGCTACAACATCCTGCATATCAGAAGACGAAGACGAAAATGCTGACTACATTCAAAAATCGAGCAAAACCGCTCAATCTTTGTTCTAAGGGGGGAGGTGTTATGTTATAGGTTCTATTATTGTGTTATATACTATTTACTTTATATTATAAGTCCTCTATACTCCTATATTGTTATTCTTATATTAATAACATTGTTACCTAGAAACCAAACTAATTAGATTGTAATATTTAAATACTAATGTTTACTGTTCCAAAATTACCATCCTTAATTGTATCTTAGAATAAGTTAACGATAAACACAAACAAGCATAATGTTATTCCCTTATCTTTACCCCTACCTCCTAGCTTCCACGATCCTACACTATAAAAACCAAGTCCTTCGATCCCACAACACAATTCTATTTCCAAACTCTCTGACTCAACTTCAATATTTTAAGTTAGTTTATATTATAGTTAAATTAATTAAATAAATTTATTTTTAAAAGAGTTTTAATCTCTACCACATAACACAATTGTAAAATTCCTGTTTTAATTTTTACCAATGGTTAATTGATGAAACGTAGTCAAGATCACTTCATATAAAATATATTTAATTAAAATTGACACATGACTTATTTGGCTTTCTACTTACAACTCGGCGGAAATTTGAAAATAAGATTTTGTCTTTTCACACAAGTATTGTTTACAACTGGCGTGGT